>APFE031483521.1:11031-60754 GCA_000404065.3 Pinus taeda | reverse complement strand
CAATGAGGGCGAAACAACTCTCAAACATCCTGAGTCATTTCATGGTAATGTTAAAAATTTAAGTAAAAGGATGAAAATAAAAAATAAAGGAGAATATCACTTTTATTTTAAGAATTTAACATTACCATGAACTGCATATCAACACTAGGGCAAAAATTCACTTTTATAACTTTAGACACGCAACTAGAAGTCACTAAACCATGGCGAGATTACAATAACCACCTTGTGGAGATGTATAATGAGCTTTAGGAGAAAGGGGAGCCCTTTGAGATTGTGTGGGTCTCGACAGACTTACACAAGAATCGATTTCGAAGATTTTATGCGTGCATGCCATGGTCGGTTATACAATTTGGAGACAAAAGGATAAATAAATTGTATGCCTACTTCAGAATTGTGGGTACCGCGGGCTTGATTATTTTAGGTCTGGACAAGAAAACACTTGAGATGAGTCCAATGGACGTTATACGACAATATGGTGGCCAAGCTTACCCATTTAATAAAGAGTGAGTGGATGCGCTTAAAGTTGAAAAGAAAGCCAAAAGAGAAGCAAAGACTTTGGGGTCGATCTTGGTTGCGCCAAAATCCCTGTCCCATGCCCTCTCTGCTTCAACCGTCGACGCTGCATCTGTGCATGTAATGTCTACAGCGAAGGCGACATCTGCAAGGCCACCGTGGAGCAACCGGCCACCATGTCTGGAACGTAGCAAAAGCCACGGTATTAACGCGCGGAAGAATGAGGAGTCAAGGTCAACTATCATGACCGTTGACGCAATCATTCGGCAAAGTGGAGTTAAATTAATTTAATCGAATACTATATACTATATAATTATAGTTATATCTAATATATAATTATATAACAATATATATGTAAATTATAAATTTAATTAATTAAAATTAATATGGAAATATATATATAATATATATATAGTGTTATAATTTATAACTAACATGATTATAATTAAACTTTGAATTAATTAATATATTTAAAATTAATTAAATTATATTTAAAAAAATGAGACAACCTTAGACCAAAATAAGGTTCTAACAGAGCCACCTGTGACGGAGACCTCGCCTTCCATTATGCCGAGAAGACAAAAGCAAGACATTGCAGCAATATAGCTTTGAGGAAAAGTTCTGAAAGGGGCTATGGGTTATGAATAATTAATTCATAACAAATAAATAAATAAAATAAATATAAATATTAAATGATCAAATATTAATTAGGTTAAATAGTCATTAAGTTAAGTGAAAAAGCATGTCTAAAAGACATGCCCATTCACAAAAGGACACCTGCTTAGGTATATAAATGCAGGTTCTCCAAGTTATCAGTTTTCTTGCTCCAGCCATAGTTTTTATGCTTCAGCTTCTTTCTTTCACGAAATATCCCCCTCGGTGCAATGTGTTTCTCGTCATCTTCGAGAGTATATTTGAGCCACAAAGGCCTTTTCCTTGAAGTAGAGGGCTCACTAGGAGGTGGATCACTGGGATCCAACAGACCTTCAAGTGACGATCCCTTTGATGAAGAGCTTCCATTCCTTGATAAACCCTTTCAAAGCAATCCTCACCATCTCAGAATCTATAACAGTCTCACGGTTGCCAACAAGCTCATCCCATACCTGAGACAATCATGTTAGATACGAGGCCATTGCTTCACCATCCAACATTTTGTGCTCTTCAACTAATCCTTCAATACCAATAGCTAGTTATCATTCTTGTTTAGGAACAGATCCTAAAGAGCTTTCCACATCTCATAGGTAGAGCTCTTCCCGGACATATGTGGATTTGGGGTAGTATCGGATATGCTCTAGCCATGAAAATTGGTGGAGAGGCTAAAGCACATGAGATCTCCAAGGCTCAGAAATGGTTTGGACAGATTGTACCCGATTTGGGAGATATTAAAATAATTGATATTTTTAATGGAGTTCCTAAATGAACTTAGGAAAAATAAAATATTAATGGGTATTAACATAAAATTGGGTTAGAAGGTTCCAAAAGTCATGGATCAAGCCAAATCTAATCTTAGCCATTGATTAGAGATTTAATCTCGATCGTTGAAGGACCAACGAGAAAAGTATAAGAGGAGGCTTGAGGGTAAGTTGGAGAACACACCAAAGTGATCAGTCATTCATTTTGCTAGAACGAGATTGGTAAGCAATGTTGAATCAGTGATCAACAGCGAGGGGCAGTGAGTACTAGGCAGAGAGGCAGAGACAATACTGAGAGACCAGTGTAGAAGCAAGGACAGCGAGAGCAATAGTCAGTTCAAGCAACGCAGAGACAGCGCAGAGGCCAGAGGGACTGTGTCATCCACACAGAGGCTGTTGGCGTGATGCAGAGGGTCCCAGAGGCTGCGCAGTGCCTCAGAGGGCTAACACAGAGGGTCTTGGGGTTGACACAGGTCAACAAGAGGCTGACGCAGAGGCTAGAAGGGCCAGCGCTGAGCTTCAGTTGTGCCGGAGAGGGTTTCGTGGGACAGGTTTTCTGAATATCTGTTTCCGAATATAGAGGTATTGTTGTTATGTATTTTTCTATGTCAGGTGAGCCAGTTAGGCACCCAGTTGTACTCAAAAAGGCTGCATAATAATATAACCCTTAGAATAGTTGCACCTATTTTCCCGCATTGGGTTTTTCCAGAAACATTTGTCCAAAAATGACAATGTCACTTGTGTGCTTGTTTTTCTTTCAGTTGATGATCTGTAGATATTATGACTGTATTGTGTTTATTTCGATATTTAAATGTTTTAAATAACTTGCTAGAATTTAAACAAGTAGAAGAAATAAACCAGCAGAATACAGATTAATTTTCTAACGGATAGACTTAGAAAATTCAACATGGTATCAGTGCCAGGTTGCAGATCACAAGAAAACTAAAGGCATCAGTAGAGCAAAGAATTTGCAGCGGAATCAGCTGTCCCAAGTGACAGTAGTTGATCCTTGCAAAAGCAACAGAAGAAGGGTTGACACAGAGGAACTGTGTCATCAGTCTGGGCCAGAGAGAGGCCAACGCAGACGCTGTGGAGGGCAGAAAGAGACTCACGCAGAGCCATGTAGAGGCCAGGAGGGCTAACGCAGATGGATGAGGGAGTTGTTTTGCCGGTGCTGGGATTGTGCAGAGCCAAGAGGCTCAATCCTTCAGTTGCTGGGGCGAAGGAAGTTGTGGGCAATTTACAGGAGCGAAGCTGGTGGGATATTGTGGTTAGAACAGTACCTAACAGGGCAAGACCAAGGTAGAGGGAGTTGCTGCCGAGGAAGATTTCTAGCCAAGGAATTTGGATCAGTGTTGCAGTTGCCCAGACAATCGGAGAGGAGCAACTTGACAGTTGGCAAAAGGATTTCCAGGTGGGAAATCAGGATTCAGAGGGAGTCCAGAAGAGAACTTCGAGAAAGGAAGTAGAGAGACTCAGCAGAAGTCGAACCGAGAACTTCCAGACAGGAAGTAGAGAGACTCAACAGGAGTCGAACCAAGAACTTCTAGGCGGAAAGTAGAGAGACTCGGAGGAGTCAACAGAAGAGCAACGAGATGGTCATGAATGGGTTGCGAGATTAGGACAAGCTGGACGGAGCATCCAACTTTGTGATCTAGAAGGCCAGGATCTTGTCCATTCTAGACAGACATCGTATCAAGGGCTTCACCTTAAGTGTGATGGCTATCCCAGTTGACCCAGTAGCTAATGAAAGGTACGAGGAGGCAATGGCTAAGGCAAAGTGTATCATCCTTGATGGGGTCAAGGATCATGTGGTCCCACATATTGCCGAGAAGGAAACGACAAAGGAGATCTGGGACACTTTGAAGACATTGTATTAGCATACTTCCGTGCAGAGGAAGATGCTCCTAGAGAATCAGCTAAGGTCATACCAGATGCAGAAGGGAGAGCAGATAGATGTCTTCCTCGGTCGGTTGAAGGAAATCCGTGACCAACTGACTTCCATAGGGGCCACACCGGATCAGGAGTTGATGGTAAGGACCGCACTTAACGCAGTCTCTGAGGATTGGGAGACATTTGTCCAAAGCATACTAGGCAGAAGGAGTCTTCCGAATTGGGAAGAACTGTGGGCGCCTCTTCGTCAAGAAGAGATCAGACGGTTGACCAAGGCGGGAAGTAGTGGCAAAGGGGTCAAGATCAAGAAGGAAGAGGAAGAGGATGCGGCTCTAGCATCTACAAGAAAGCGGGAGAAGAGGAAGAAGACGAAGCTCTCCAAGGTCAAGTGCTTCCATTGGGGGGAATTGGGTCACTATGCAAACCAGTGTCCAAGGAAGAAGAGTAAGAAAGAGGCTTCTGACTCGAAGGCAGCACCAGCGAGGTTGGAGAAAGAAATCGAGGATGACGATTGTGCCATGAGAGCTCATGTGCCAGTTGAGAAGAAGTGGGGAGACATCAAGCTGTAGTCAGGAAGACTAGAGGCGATGAGGGGTAGGATCCTTGAGGTACCCAACCTCTTGGATTATACCTTGCTACAAGAGCCTCGAAGAGGAGTAGCAGGACTGGCAGATGTCAGTAGAGACGGATGCGAATGCAGCGGCAGTGCAAGAGTCCCCGGGCAGTGCAAGGCTAGCAGGCTGCAACAGTGCGATAGGCACAGGAGTGTTGCAACGGTGCAGGATGGCACAAAGAGGTTTGCCATGGTGCGAGATGCAGGGAGTTGTTACAGCAACACAATGGTCAGTAGAGGGAGCACGTGTTAGCGACAGAGGGAGCTTCAGCACCGGGAATGTTTTTAGCCTGACAAGGATGTCAGAAGTTGGGTGGATCAGTTACTTACTTCTCAGTGACTGACTTGCAATGCAATAGCAGTATGCAGTAGCGTGATGCAGCATGATGAGAGGAGGATGCAGTGCAGATGCAATGTTGGCAGGATGGACCAGCAGCAGCATGGATGCAAAGTGAGTTGTCGTACGGATGCAGCAGTGGTAGTGGTAGAGCCATGGGCAGCAATACAGGATGCAACAATGTAGAGGATGTTGGGCGGGGAGGCCTAGCATCAGCACAAGTACCAGTGTCGAATAATTAGAGTGATGCTCAATGAGTATTACTAGAGCACAATGTTCGCTAAGAGGGAGTGTTGATTTGGGGTAGCATCAGATGTGCTCTAGCCATGAAAATTAGCGGAGAGGCTAAAGCACATGAGATCTCCAAAACCCAGAAATGGTTTGGACAAATTGTACCCAGTTTGGGAGATATTAAAATTATAAATATTTTTAATGGAGTTCCTAAGTCTAAACTTAGGAAAAATAATATATTAATGGGTATTAATATAAAACTGGGTTAGAAGGTTCCAAAAGTCATGGATCAAGCCAAATCTAATCTTAGTCATTGATTAGAGATTTAATCTCGACCGTTGAAGAACCAACGAGAAAAGTATAAGAGGAGGCTTGAGGGTCAGTTGGAGAACACACCAGAGTGATCAGTGATTCATTTTGCTAGAGCGGGATTGCTAAGCAAAGTTGAATCAGTGATCAGCAACAGGGGGCAGTGAGTACTGCGCAGAGAGGCAGAGACAACACTGAGAAACCATCGCAGAAGTAGGGAGAGCGAGAGCAACAGTCAGTTCAGGCCACGTAGAGCCCAGCAGAGACAGTGCAGAGGCCAGAGGAACTGCGTCATCCACGCAGAGGCTGCTGGAGTGACACAGAGGGTCCCACAGGCAGCGTAGTGCCTCAAAGGGCTGACGCAGAGGGCCTAGGATGACGCAGGTCAGCAGGAGGTTGAGGCAGAGGCCAGATTCCAGAAGGGCCAGCACTAAGCTTCAGTTATGACGGAGAGGGTTTCGTGGGATAGGTTTTCTGAATACCTATTTCCAAATATAGAGGTATTTCTACCGTGTATTTTTCTCTATCGGGTGAACCGGTTAGGCACCCAGTTGTACTCGGAAAGACTGCATAATAATATAAGTTATAACCCTCAAAACAACTGCACCGGTTTTCCTGCATTGGGTTTTTCCAGGGACATTTGTCCAAAAATAACGGTGTCACTTGTGTGCTTGTTTTCTTTCAGTTGATGATCTGTAGATGTTGTGACTGTATTGTGTTTATTTCGGTATTTAAATGTTTTAAATAACTTGTTCGAATTTAAACAAGTAGAAGAAATAAACAAGCAGAATACAGATTAATTTTCTAACGGATAGACTTCGAAAATTCAACAACATATGAGGTATCAAATTATCTTTGACACCATCTATCAGCTTCACCTTTGTATCTAACTCCTCATATGCTTCCAACTCTTTAGGGTCAGTTGGTTTCTTGATCTCCTTGTTAGCAAAATCTTAGATCTTGTTCACCATCAAGACCAACTTGATCCTTTCTTTCCACAGACTATAGCTAGGCAACCCATCCAACCTATCACCATATCGTAGACCAATCAACAACTTTGTCATTGTTATCAGTCCTTCAACAACAATGGAACCAACTCCCTCTTGATTTGTACGTTGTGCACACTCTGATTCGCTGGCCCTTCAAAGTAGCTATGATCCATGTTGATTTTTCAAGGCACTTAAGAATCTAGTTTGAGTCTAAGATCTCAATCATAAACACACTCAAATGCCAATGAGGGGCCTACTTGGTCATCTTGTGGAGCCACGACAAATAAGACAAATTCAAATTTTCATTTGGAAGGTCTTGAAGAACAAGCCTTCTAATTTTCTATGACAAATACAAATAATATAATTTTATTTTGAGCATGAAGAACATGCTTTAATAAATAAAAATTGGCACTAGCATGAAGAACATGCTTATAATAAATACATAAATAATGAAAATATACATTATGAAGACCAACCATAGTTACAAAATTCAACAGTACCAAGACATGGTACAAAAGGAAAAAGTGTGGCTTCAGTACTATTCCTCAGATAAGCAGATTGCTGACAAAGCCTTTGTTCCAAGATGAAGTCTATATACTTCGAGGACAAGCTTAGTTGATTGAGCACGTCTCTCTCAACAAGAGGGAGTGATGAAATTGTAGCATCTAGGACAATCATTCCGCCAGGGTCAAGTTTACTTGGATCAGGGAAAATGATCCAGAATGTTGATAGCATCATGGACAAACATTCTCCCTGTGTCAATAATGTTAACCAGAATTAGGGAGAATGGTCTAACAGAGGACAATCATTCTTCCCATGTCAAGTATATTGACCAGAATTAGGAAGAATGGTCCTAGAAGCCTAGGATCACTCAGTTGAGTGGGTGCCTTTCAGCATCAGGCTCAGAACTGTCCATATAGGTTGAGTGAGTTCATTTAGCATTCGGCCCGAAATTACTCAAATAGAGCGTGGCCTTTGGAGATTCACCATGTGTCAAAGATATTGACGGGAATGATGGTGAACCAAGACTAGTCCGTATACCATGTGTCAAATGGACCGGAATTATGGTGACTAGTTGATGCTAATGATATACCATGTGTCAGTAGAAATGACCATGATTATAGTGAGAATACACCATAGATCAGAGGTACCGACCAGAATTATGGTAACTTGATGTTGTTGATTTACCATGTGTCAAATTTGATGACCAGGATCATGGTAATTGAATCATGTTGATGTTGATGATGAATTGTTATAACATTTCTTAGAGAAATTTGCCAACAAGAGAACATCTGATAGTCATTATGAATACATGCCTAGCTAAGAAGTAGTGTTGAATTTTGTAGATATGGTCAGTCTTCATAATCAATATTTTAGCCCTTGAAATGTACATAAAGAAAAATGTAAGACGTTCTTCATGTCATTATCAAAAGAAAAATATAAGACATGTTCTTCATGTTGGTTGCAAAAGAGAAAAATTTGAAAAGTTGAATTATGGCTCCAAATGACAAGTCGACCCTCCAAAAAGATGAAGTCGGCCCCTGTGAAGAGACATACCCATTCGGGCTCTTGGAATGCCTATTATATAGGCGCTCTCCTCAACAGAGCAAGAATTCTGATCAACTCTGAGGAAGAATTCGGATCTGAGGCAGAGAGAAGAAGTCAATTATGAGGCAGAAAGAAAAGGTTGAATCTGAGGCTAAGTATTGGATGAATCTGAGGCAAAGGAACAACAAATCAAAGGCAGTACTTCTGGGCACTTCTGGGCAGCAGAACCAAGCTTTTCTGGGTACAGTAGGAGGCCAGAATTCGGCCCTAGCATATCAGATCAGGCCAAGGATATTGGGCAGATTTATGACTTGTCATGAGGACTGGTTAACCACATTTAACCAAGGCTACATTGCTGGTCAGTTTGACTTTCTATTTGACTAGAAGATTAGATGTATCTTTGTTGAACTTAATGATTTCTCTAAGAAAAAGGTTGTTGGGTTTCCCCCCATGTTGGTTTTCCAGGGTAAATGTTTGTGTTCTTGTTTGGCTGTTTCTTTATGATCCTACTGGCATTTTGTTTCTACTGTTGAGATCTTCAATGTAATTTCTTTATGAAGAATTTGAATGCAAGAAAAGATTAAAGTGAGAAATCATAAGAAGTAATTATCAGTTAGAAGATCCTATGAAAACTCAACACTATCTTCAAAGGGACAATCTTCCCTCAATTGGAAGCAAGGATGTGGTTCAATCCCAGTGGGCACATCTCTTGCCGCACCCCTCAGGGAATTAACTGCTAGAAGATTCCCCAAATGGAGATGATCCTAATTTCCTTCTGATGGAAACGACCATGTAATCAACTGGTTTCAAGCAAGGAAGAATGAAGGTCACTGTCATGAGTGCAACAGCATATATTCTTCAATGATCGAAAACTCTCCAAGTTTTCCCAAGTTATCAATGTTTTTCAAGTCGATGAGTTTTCAAATTTTTCAGGCCTGAGTCTATGCATGCCAAGTGTGCTGATACTTTTTCCCAATTTTGCCACCTTTCCATGTTGATGACACTGCTGACATTTTGCCAGTGCCGAAATTTGCAACACTGATATTCTCTACTGATTTTCATAGCCCTCAGTTGATTAAGATAAGCCATTATTTGTACTTCAAAGAATTCTGTCTGAAATTTTATTATGTTTTGAATAAGAAATCCCAAAACTACAGTATCTGGGTAAAATTTGTAAAAGTCACTGTCATAAATGCAACAGAATACTCAGAAGATCTGAAATATGAAAATATCCATGATAGGATAATATCTATTTATATAGAAATATACAGAAGATATGAGATGATATGATGATTACAAACGAGGGCCCGCTTGTATACCTAGGCAGATGCCCCTGCATGAATGGGCATGTCCTTAGTGACATGCCTCTTCAATAACTAATTATTGTTTAATTTAATCATTATTTATGATTATTATTATTATTATATAATTTATATTTTTTTAATATTTTTATTCATAACACACAACAGTGTAGACAGTAAAATAATACCTTAAAGTAAAGCATCCAACAAAATACTGTCAATCAAGGATTTGGCTCAAAATGTACCCAGATTATTTACTAATGCAAAATCGTTCTGGTAAAATCAAAATATTAAGAACTGAATTCAGAAGCTCCCCACCAAGCTAATACAAGTATTACAAATATTGCAAGGCACCAAACACAGAAAAAGACAAATTAATGCATAAGTGCTTTCAACTAGAGGGAAAATATTACCTCTATGCCACGGTTCATCTCTTGTATGGCAGTAAGTTCTGAAAAGTGATCCAACAACTGCAAATACTCTGCTAAGAGTTGAAATGCCTGCAAGATGCCATTAGAAGTTAGAACAACACAGAGGGCATAATCAGTTAAAAGAAACCACATCACTAAGAGTACTATGCAGCAAACATCATACTACAATCAGAAGGTCTAATACAGAAGAAAGGAACCATGTCCGAGAAAATCCATGGTTAGAAAAAGTTGATATTGTCTATACTAAAAACCACTAGAATTCAACAAAACTTTAAGAATAAACCACTATACTCACTTGACTATAATTCCCACCCTCCACAAGGCTATCAAGTGAAGATTGGATATCCAGAGCATGTTGAAGTTGTGTCAAAACGGGAAGCAAGTCCTGCAAAAATTGAATAGTCATTATTTATTCTAAAAGACTGCAAAGGCGGCTATTTTAACCAAAAATGATGACAAAAGGCTTCCATAAAAATTAAGCTTCACAAAGTTAGCTGTAGAAATTTCAGAATTCTGACTTATAATGCAATTCTGAAATTTCACTTCACACTAGAGCTCTCCCAAATCCAAACCATATGACTATTCAGCCTTAGGGATGATTTGAAATATAAATTACAGCACAAATAGTGGACAACATTTCAATACACTTCAGTCCAAGTCGTGCACTAGGAAATTCAAGAGTAAGATACCAAACATATGTCAACAAGTTTCCACATTAGAAACATAAAATCAGATCATGAATCACTGCAATTAATGTAGGTTTATGGCAGTAAATTCACCCTATTATGTTCTATTTTAAATTTAAATTGCTTAAGCATTTCCACCTTCACCAATGTCAAACCAGCATGACAAACTACTACTGAAAATTACCAAACCAACAAGATAACAAATGCTGAAAATCAAATCTGTAATTGAGACCATTTTGGACAGCTAGAAACTTCATAAATATTTATAAAGATGGCATACATGTATATACCATAGACACATCCCAATGCTAGTACAATCATCTATCTCTCTAGAACCTTAGCTACAGAGAACCATGAAAAAGCATGGCTCCACCAGAGATCCTCCACAAACCAGCGTCACACTAGCAAGACACCTTGGCTCCAAGCAAGATGCCTCTTTTCTCCTCTTCAACAACTACCACCTAGGGTTTCCTCATAAAACCTGAATCTCGAAGATTCAAAGGGACAAAACCCTAACCCTAGCATTCAAGATGTTTCGAGTGCTCCAAGAAACCCTAGTACCACAAAAATGAAGGATTGTTTACAATGAAAACAACCCAACTGAGAGAAATCCAAAACACTCTTCTCACCACATCCTTCCTAGGGTTTCCTCATGAAACCTAGCACTTCATCTCTAAACACAGATGAATAACAATGAGTGAAAGAAAGGACTCTCTCCTACCTCGAGAGGCAAGGGAAGCCAACAAAACACAAGTGGGCCTAAAACTTTACAAGCTTCCTACTACAAACAAGTACGCCCACACATGTGAAGTGCTACGCTCCAAGGGTATACAATGTACATGGCCACCTCCAAGGTGATATCATACACAACCAAGGTTCCAAGATGATGATGGTACACAAGGTGTGTCCATGCTCTATCACAAGCCCGCATTGACTCCAACACTCCACATAGTTATTTTCTCCTCCAAGTCCACTCCACCTAAATGATGATTGTTGCAACCAAAGCATCCCTAAGTCAACTCCAAACCTCTAAGCAAGCATCCAAGGCTCAAGCAACCCAATGTTCTCTAGGCCTGAAAGCCACCCTTCAGAATGTTCAACACTCATCCTCTAGTGCAAGGCATCCACCAAGCAAGCAACATGTGGTCATAAGGCCTACAATGCTCAAAAAGAGAAAGCCACATAGGTGTCTAGTCCAGATCTAGCAAATCAAGAGCAAGGCACCTCAACATTTTCCTTCCGTTATAGGCCAACCAAGGGATATGCTATGCTATTTTTTTAATCATGAGTTTGTATTGCATCTTACATTGTGTCATTCCCTCCAGCTTGCATTTTTATATTGTGAGACGAATACTAATATTGCATATGTGGTAAAGTTAGAGACATTATTGAATATCAGTTTTGCTAGGTATGACTGAAAAATTGCTCTTAGAGATAAATCGAGATGATATGTTTAAGACGTCACAAAAAATTTCAATGTATAATCATCTGCCTTGTTAACGTATGATATGCACTTTGAGACATAAGTCCAATCATCAAGTACAAACAATAGGGAAACTTAAGGACATCACCCATTGTCATCTCGATGATTGTCCTCCTCACTTTAGGATGGCTCTCCTTTCACACAAGGGAGTAATCCCTAGTAAAACTACAAATTTCTCCTTTAGGTGCTGATATACTAACTAGATCTGTAGAATGTAATTGCTCTTCATTTTTTAAGATAATATGTGATAAGCCAAGCAAGACCTATTGCCTTATCCATGGGTTATGTTATCTAGGCAACAAATGGAACTTGAAAATAGAAGAAAAAAATGTGATAAAACCACCAAACAGCAAGTATTATCAGTCATAGACAGATTTAAAATACATATGTAACAGCCACTTGAAATGTTCAAGAGAGACAGAACACACATCTATAAATGTATTGCAGTCACATCAGATAATAAAGATGATATTAGAGTAAAACAGCAGCTTCCTATTGAACGAACTGTGAAAATTTCTAACACGAAATTCTACTGCAGTAACTGATTTATTTCTCCTACTTATTTCCCACAATAAGTTATTTACGAAACCCTTCAATAAACATTAAAATAAATTCTACTGCAGTTATCACATAATTACATAGAGAAAATAACAGTGATATACAAGCACAAGAATCAATCACATCAACACAGTCGTTTTTGGACAATTGTCCCCAGAAAAAACCCAATTCAGGAAAACCGGTGCAGCATATAGAGAGTTTGTATTATTAAGCAGATTTCTGAATACAACTAGGGTGCCAAATCCGGATCACCCAACAGAGAATAAACGCAGCAGAAGTACCTCTATCCAGAGACAGATGAACAAACCCCACAGGTGACTATGTTGTTCCCCCTGTTGGGCAGTGATGATTGATCCAAGCTCTGCGCTGGAATTGCGTCATCTCCTCTAGGAGTTGCGTCACTGCGTCAGAGTTGTCCCTCTACGTCACTACGACACTGTGTCACTGCGTCAGAGCTCTCCCTCTGCGTCAAAGCTCTCCCTCTTCCTTCACCCTGCAACTCTCACTCTGAAATCGAACTCCTCCTTGAAAATTGATTTCCCTCAGGTTACTTAGTATTTGCCCGATGTATCTCCAAATGACTCTCAAGTCTTCTCTTATACTTTTCCTGTTGATGAATCAACGGCTGAGATTAAGTCTCTAATCAACGACTAAGATTAAAACAGACTTGATCCTCGTCTCTTAGAATCTTCTCACCCATATCTTTATTAATACCCATATCTTTATTAATACCAATTAATATTTTTATTTTCCTAAGTTTAGACTTAGCAACACATTAAAAATATTAATTATTTTAATAACTCCTCATCCGGGTGGAATTTCTCCAAACGATTTCTGGGTCTCGGAGATCTCATGTGTTCTAGTCTCTCCACAAAATTTCGAAGCTAGAGCACATCCAATGCTACCCAAAATCAATATGAACAACCCCTTGATATGTCATAACTCAAATCTGATATCAATGGACTGGAGAGGGTAAATAAACCACACTTCAGCCTCCTCTTCCAGTGAAGAACAACCCACTATGATAAGCAAAAACAAACTTTTATACACAAAGATATGGTAGCAATACATAAATGGCAACCTTGCACACACTTGAGATTTATAAGAAAAGAAGAAAATGGAAGCTTTGATTCATCAAGCCCTTCCACCCTCCCTTCCAAAAAAACATTGTGCTCGTCCTTAAATGGGTTTTCCTCCTCTTAGACTTCTACCCTCAAAACAAGAGCTTTCTTTCTTTTATAGAGATCCATCTCAACCATTTTATAAGAAAAATTTGTTGAGAAGCTCCTAGATCAACCTTTTCTTTCAAGCAATGATGCATACAAAAGTCCAGGACTCTCCTAATGTGGACTCAGGAGTACTCATCTTCTAGGGTAGAAGTGATGATCAAGGTGCAACCAAGATGCTACCTTGAGTAACAACATCAATCAAACCAAGTCCTCCCTCATCCTTGGGCATGGTGTAAACATCCTAAGGCACCATGTGGAGAGCATTAGCCCCATCGTACTTGGACTACAAGTATGAATGAAAAATCTACGCCAAGTGATGAAATTGGACCCTACTGGGAGCCAGTGAGACACAGTAGATATGGGAGGCCTAAAGGATCCTACTCAACACAATCGACTTACCTACAAAGGGAGATCTTCACACTACAAGAAGATTAATTTACATTGCAATCTCACAAGCCACCAATCCCACATATCAACTGGAGATAGGCCAAGACCAAAAGGAATCCCAAGATATAGGACAATAACAACAAGGCAAACACACTTCCAAACAAACAAAATCCAAACCTGCAGATCATCAAGACCAACAAACCAATAGAAGATATTGTGGTCATTAACTATAGCACCTAATGCCTCACAAAACAATGTCAAACAATCCCTAGTAGCTAAAACCAACTAAGGCTCAACAATCACAGACAAAAGAGAGCCATTCACAAAACAGTTGTTTACCATTTCATCCCCCACTAGTAAACAAATGACTCTAAGTAAACCCTACAGAAAGACCACTTCCAACAAACAACCAAGGCATCAACAATCAACACATAAAGATAAGAGGCAACGGATACCCTTACCTAATAGCCTTATGAAGGTTGATGTAGAGAGACATAGCATTATTCATTGAAACAAAGACTAAAGAACATGAGAACAGGGTGTTGATCATACCAACACATTGCAGGAAAAAGCCAAGGAAATTCAACATGACTATGATGAACGTCTAATCAATATAATCATAAGCTTTAGTGAGGTAACTTTTCAAAAAGAGGGCTTGCTAACCAGACTTCTTAACCAACTCCGTGGTCTCCCATGATGATAATTTCCAAAAGAAACTACCCTTCACAAATCATGTTTGCTCCCAATGAACACTTTTCTTAGCCACATCTCAAACTCTCACAGTTAATGCCTTCGCAATAAATTATAGGCAACACTCAGTAATGCTACCAGACACACCCACCAATAAAATCCTTGGCACCATTCTTCAGAATAAACTTAATCAAACCCTAATCAAGGATTCCAAAAGGCTCTATGAAGAGAATACCTCCTGAGCAAGAAGACAAAAATCATTCCCCACCATGTCCCACATACTTGTCGAACTCACATGGCAGACCATCAATACCCAAGAATTTACCATCTTGCATTAATGAGATGGCAACAAAGAACTCATCCTTTTTTAGCTCCCTATCCACTCTATTTGGTTGTTAATCAAAACCTTATAGGGAACCACTTTAAAAAGCATCTCGAGCAGCCACAACCAAAATGCACAAAGGGTAAGAAGAAAATATATTCTAAAAATTTTCACTAAACATGCCTAGATCTTGGTTGGATTCTCCTTAAGAGATGCATCATCGTGGCGAAGACACAACCCTATCAGCAACCAGCTTATTCTTTGAGAAATCAAAGTATATCCCTCATTGCCCTTCTGAATCCACCACAATTGAACATACACAGGTGCACCTTTAGCAATGTGCTTGTCCTCCTTTCATACAACCATATCAGGTTGAGTTGCATCCTCCTGAATGGTGACATTATGTAGATCTTCTTCCAAAAGAATATGCATCGAACCTAACTCTCATCTGACCTCCTAAAGCTCTGTCCTATTTCATTACGGCATGCTCAAAGCTCTTATGTCAGCAACAATTCAAATAAACTGAGAATCCCACATGCCAAGTAATCTCCTAACATTACCTTTATTGAGCAAGGAGAACGCCTCATACAAACCCAATATACTATACATTCTCTTCGTTATCATTATGACTTAACAAGCAAAAAAGTTAAAAAATCCCTTGTAAATTGGCAGTGGATTCCAACAAGTAGGAAAGAAATGGTAAAGTACTTAAGGCATATTCTTGGAAACTCTTGTGTGTAAAATAAGAATGGGAAATTATTTGCAATCTATATTATATCCAATCATTTGCACAATTACACATCACCAATTTAATTAGTGGAGAAATAGTGTAGGTAGTGTTGTTGCACAAACTAGCAGGCCTAGTTAGTAGGCTAAAGCTAGAGGGCACAAAAACAATTTGGGACAACGGGCCACTATCACCACGGCCTATGTCCCCTTCTCTTCTCGGATTATCACCGATGGGAGGAGTACCAGTAACCCTCACTTTTGATTAATGTGTCTATACTAGGGTTTGAAGTGAGGCAAGGTTGGCTCATTCAATGGAAAGGCTCAATTGAGGCATGAGCTTTAGGAGAAGCTAGAATGGCTTTCCACAAAAAAGCCCTTGGGAGAAAGACTATATTAGACCTAGGGTTGAGGTGTATGACAGGATAGGAGTTCATCCAAGGTCAAAACAGTCAAGAGAAAAGGTTTTGAATGATATTCTAATAAAATTACAAACCTTCAAGGAATCCCAAAGTTAAAGTAGCTTCAAGGGTTCCCACTTGGTAAGATGGCTAGGGCATCAATTATCTCGAGATTCGACCGTGAGAATTGCATGAAATTTGGAGGAGAGCTAAAGGAAACACTAGTGCAAAAGCTTGTCCAGCTGGTTTTGCAAGAGCTCACTCCCAATGAATTTCATACCAAGCCCTAAAGAGGCTACCTATTCTTAAAGGGACGAAGAAATAGGAGAAATAAGGTGAGGAGAAATTATTTTTCGATGAGGATATGATCACCAACAATCCCAGACCTAGTGCCTATCAATTGGGAGAAATGGAGTCAAAAATTATTTTCATTCAAGAATTTTACTCTATCAAGGAGACCTATGCAGCTTTGCTAGCCCTAAAGGAAGCAACTTCATAACTACAATAGATATTTATACTTCGTTGACGATGATTGATGGAGTTTCAAGATTCGAATATACAAACAAGCCTCTAAAAACATTCATTCATCATTATAAATGAGTAATGCATGCAATACATTCAATAATCCCAGTGTTCTCATGAATTCGCATCAAATTATGGCACATTCAAGACCATGACACGATATTCCATACATTAGACATGT
Source organism: Pinus taeda (assembly GCA_000404065.3). Classification (NCBI taxonomy): domain Eukaryota; kingdom Viridiplantae; phylum Streptophyta; class Pinopsida; order Pinales; family Pinaceae; genus Pinus; species Pinus taeda. Next base: position 43,992 of record APFE031483521.1, on the reverse strand, counting down.
AACAATGTAAAATATAGTGTCAAAAGGTACTTACAAGGCAATGAGAATATATTCATCCATCAACATCGCAAAGAGAAGCTCCAAGACAAGATAGTGAAATTTTCCATACATCAAAATGCATCCAAACATCCAAACAATTGCAGGTCCGAATTCTTTTTACAAGAAACATTGAAATCCAAGTGATGATGTTCTATACAAATGAGGCTCTCCTTTACATATATGAGCCTTTACAAGTTTGAATTAGCCTAATTTGTCTAATTAAGCACCAAATAATATTTTAATGTGCAAATAACATCTCCTTTAGTGACAAGCCCACCAAATAGCTACTAAAGTGAATGATAAGCCACCACAAGAGGGCCAAAATAGGTCAAAATGGAGTAAGAAGGGTTGTTTGAAGGCCAAAATGAGTGTTCTACGTGCCATGATGAAGAGGAGAGCCCCAAATGATGAGCAAGAGGGTGGCCACTTGATTTCCTAACAAAACATCATGCAGTGCTCCCAAGTGGTTGTGGGGGACACTCAACAGTCTCCTGGGTCTCTAGTGGCTGAATAACAAGTCGATGCTCCATCAATGAGGGCTAGCAGATGATACATGCCCTCCCATGTCTCTCTGAATGAGACAAAACCTCATTTGGGCCCTAGATTAGCTGCCAAGTGTCAGGTGCAAATGTGTGGCTGGTTGGGCAACGTGGTCCAAGTGTAACATCATCTTTGTATCGTTGGGGCACGAACAAACAATGTGTGGTGCTGAAGAAACCCATGGTGTGGCAATCAATGCTATGCAATGGTGGAGGCCCATGGCTATTAATGCTCGCCCTACAAGTGCCATTATGACCCTCTGGAGGACATGGATCCCGTATAGGGAGACCAATTCCAAGATGGAGACCCACCTAGAATCCTGTATAACATCCAATGTGTCTCCTCACCTTCTATTACAACAATCCATTAGCGCAATTGAGTAAATAAGTTTGCTAACCAGGGGCAAATGTAGACATTTCATAGTGGCATGCCCTTCCAAATGGGCTTTTGAATGTACGGGTGTTACCTTGCTCAACAAGAGAGGTTAATAAAAGACCCTATTAGGTGGTTTCAACCTCTAAGGGAGTGACAGGCCCATGGTGCATCCATCAAATGGCAGGGGTCATGTGAAATAATGATGGAATGGAGTGGGGGAAGGAGGGAAGGCTCCAAGCCACATGCCATGGTACAAGGGTAGCTATGATGAACGAAGCCCACACATTGGATATATGGATGTAGAAGGGAGCAATCATGGTACATGAGTTACCTTGACCTTTATTTTTCCACCCTTCTTCATATGCATTTTGCCTTCTATTGATTTTTCTTTCTTTTAGTGTTCGGGCTCCAGGGGATGAGAGCATGATGTGCATGATGTAGCAGTGATTCCCCCTTTAACATTGGGCAGTTCATAACCCATGAGGGGTTGGGACAATCATGGGTTCTCGAATGATGCGGAGGGGCACTCATAGAGGCCCTAGGAACCAGGGTGATGGCCATAGTGATAAGGGTAGAGCTCATGTTTGGCTTTTGCCACGTGCTAAACTTTTATGTCCCGACCATCTTTTGCATTTTGTGGTACATTTCTTGTTGTAAGTGGCCAAATTGTGCTTTTAACTCTCTTTTTAGTTGCATCAACCTCTGAGGCATCATTCCAGGCCCGACCCAGAGTGTGGACAAGGGGAGGGGGAGGCTAACACTTTGTGGACCCAATGGACAAATATGGAACCGGATGGGAAAAGAGGGGAAAGGGGTTATAATGAGCGGAGGGGGGTGAGATATATGGCGTCAGGAAGTGGGACTACGCAACCAAAATCAAGGTTTCCCATGTAGTGCCACTCCTAAAGTTGGTAGCTCATAAAGGAGATCCTACAAGACTTGGATACAAGACTAACCACCAAGTTGAGGCGAGGGAACAAGAGTACAGTCCAAGTGCATTCTTTCCACCAAATCCCCCCACTAATCCATGTCCAAATGTGCCCAAGAAAAGCAAGCATAAACACCCAATTACAAAATGAAAAGTTATACCTTCAGAGTTGGAAGGCCCACCTTCAAACATACGATCATAAAAGATGGGTGAGAGCACACTATGATCAGCTCGGGTGACGGAAAATGGTGGCACATCGAGCTATTTGGTGGCTGCAAGGGCTGCTATCTGTCGTTTGAAGACAAATCTAGGAGAAAAATTCTCCTATAGGCGTCATCCACTGGTGGTGGGTAACAAGTAGCAAATCCAAGATGTAAACAGACACACTTATGCAAAGACAATCTTTTAAATCCCATTTACACTAAGAAGGTGCCAGATATTATCATTAGCATTTCAATCATCTTACAGCTATGAGAGAGAAGAACAAGGGCAATTCTTTATCAAAACTACACTATGTCTCAGTCAATCCCTATAAATGTAGTTAATTAGGTAGGTCAAGCTCCATATATCTATATGACTTTCATGTTGCACTTTTTGCTCCCTTGTCTATTTTTCTATTGTTACCTTGGTATGATGCTTCTTTTAATCACCTTTTATCTGTGTACTTGGAGTATCACATCATTTATGCTTATACAGTCATAATCAAAAGTTACAATAAATCAAGCAACACAATAGTAACTTTTCCCTTCCTCCATGTAACTAAAACTTTTGGTCTACACCACAGGCACCCATTCAGCCCAGAAAAAGACTATAAATATGTGCCATTCAACTTCCCTCCATGCAAGTAATTTGGATCTGTCTAAGGCAAGCAAGTTCGGTCTATCTGAGGCAGCGAAGAAGTATATCTGAGGTCAACAAAAGAGGCGTGTGAAGGTCTGAGGCAGAGACAAGACCTGAGGCAAGCAAAAGTCTGAGGCGAAGACAAGACAAGACATGCGAGGACACGTTATATTACTTTCATTCCTGGCATCCACACTAGGGGAATGGATACAGCAAATAGGAGGAATGATTGAATTGTGAATGCACATGAAAATCTAAATATATCTATGTGTGTGTATTTATAGGTATACCCACACATTTATAGAAAAATCAATACAAGAACACACACACATACATGAAGACTTATGTTATCACTAGAAAGACATCCTTTCAAATTACAAATCAATTATACCTATATTGATACATACTGATCCTAATTTCATCTGAGCCAGAACTACACCTAAAGGGTCTCCCATGCTCACCATGGAGTCAAACCTAACAAATCAAAAACAGGCCATGACAGATAGTGTGATGACACAAAAAATTTATCGATAGTGACTAAAAAATACGATTTCATCGTCTACAAATTTACCATCATAATTATTCACAAAAAATGAATTGGCACTTTCATTGCCTCATATATATAATATATCACACACACTTCACCAAGAACAACAGGAACAACCAAACCTAACTCCCAAAAATGGTCTTATCCTTTCATCTGCATTAAGACAATCTTTTAAATCCCATTTACATTAAGAGGGTGCCAGATATTATCATTAGCATTTCAATCATCTTACAGCTATGAGAGAGAAGAAGAAGGGCAATTCTTTATCAAAACTACACTATGTCCAAGTCAATCCCTATAAATGTAGTTAATTAGGTAGGTCAAGCTCCATATATCTATATGACTTTCATGTTGCACTTTTTGCTCCCTTGTCTATTTTTCTACTGTTAACTTAGTATGATGCTTCTTTTAATCACCTTTTATCTGTGTACTTGAAGTATCACATCATTTATGCTTATACAGTCATAATCAAAAGTTACAATAAATCAAGCAACACAATAGTAAACTTTTGCCCTTCCTCCATGTAACTAAAACTTTTGGTCTACCCCACAGGCACCCATTCAGCCCAGCAAAAGACTATAAATATGTGCCATTAAACTTCCCTCCATGCAAGTAATTTGGATCTGTCTGAGGTAAGCAAGTTCGGTCCATCTGAGGCAGCGAAGAAGTATATCTGAGGTCAACAAAAGAGGCATGCGAAGGTCTGAGGCAGAGACAAGACCTGAGGCAAGCAAAGGTCTGAGGCAAAGACAAGATGAGATCTCAAGCAGAATATTGGACGAGTCTGAGGTTAATTGAAAGACCGAATTTTTGTGAATCAGAAGGCAGCAGAACAGAGCTTCTCTAGGCACAATATGAGGCGAGATTATACCCTAGCAGAGGCATGCGAAGGTCTGAGGCAGAGACAAGACCTGAGGCAAGCAAAGGTCTGAGGCAAAGACAAGATGAGATCTCAAGCAGAATATTGGACGAGTCTGAGGTTAATTGAAAGATCGAATTTTTGTGAATCAGAAGGCAGCAGAACAGAGCTTCTCTAGGCACAATATGAGGCGAGATTATACCCTAGCAGAGCAGACCATTGTGAAGTCCTTGGGCAGCCATTTGACTTCACTAGGAGGTAGAGGACCAGGTTTGATCTAGCTACAGTGTTGGCTGATTGATCTTGCATTTGACTCATGTATCTCTGCTGAGCTTGATGATTTCTCTAAAGAAAAGGTTGTTGGCATTTTCCCCCATGTGGGCTTTCACAGGGTAAATGTTTGTATTCTTGATATGGTTTTTCTTTATGATCCTAATATCTATGGTTGAAGATCTTTTGTGTAATTGCTTGATGATGAAATTGAATGGATGAAAGATTAAATTAAGAAATCATACGAAGTAATTATCAAATAGGAAGACCCCTAAAAACTCAACACATTTCTGGCAGACTTCCAAACAAAACTTAGTACAGAAATCAAAATGTTGTTTGCATTTTGTAACAAGATTTTCAAAAGGAGTTTTCAGTCAACTTCACAACTGAGAAACTAAAAATAAGAGAGTAATAAGATACAAAAGCTATTAGTTTTGCTGAAACAGGAATATTATTTTAACGTCATAGAAGCAATTTCCACTAATATTTAAGAATATTTAAATAATATAAATATGCCATTTCACATTTTAGTAACATTACGAAAATATACTCCCACGAACCCATGCCTTTATGAAACCCGTTTCTAGGCAGAGTTTTTTCCCTACTTTTAAGGATCCTTACTTCACGTTGAAATAGATTTCCTATGTTATTTGATCCTTTCCCACTCTTGGTATATTGCTGGGTATCCATTAGATTCAAATGCTTCTCAAATACATCATGGATCCTTCATGGCTATGTATCTGAAAGGGATACATCATGGAGATATATAGGATCCATTCTACATATCTTTATAAGAGAAGATAATTTTATTAATGTCCAACAAGTGACCAAAAAAAGTAGGTCCATGGGACTAGAGGATCATCCGATGTGAATACAATGTGGGAGTGCAAAAGCAACTCCTCTAAAATGTTGAAAGCAACATAAAGAAAGCAAAGAGTGTGGCATAAATAAGTGTCTGGCTAAGCTAATTGATAACTTCAACCAAAAGTTATAATAGTGGTATGATAATGAGACTATAAGTGCAGTGACACTATGGGTGAGTTCAAGATTGGAAAATATCTAAAATTTGTGATAAGAGAGAGGGAGATGGAGATGACATCAAGGCCTCCTAATCTTGATGAGCGAGGGTGAGGGAGGGTGAGGAGACTAGGGTACTAGTTCATTATCGAAGTCATCAAGGAGCAGCGTGAAGGGATTCAATTGTATGGTTATAGGGATGGGGAATAAAAGAAGCCCTCCACTCCTACCATCCAAGGTCAAAAAAAATAAACACTAGATAGAACCTTGACTCCTCAACAAGATCAAGGGGGTAACCAAACAAGAGGGAAGTGCGTTACTTTTGAATTGACTCGAGCTAGCCCATATATCACTCTAGTGTGTGTATTTTGTAGACTAATCCAATAGCCCCTAATAGGCCTCTAGGAGGTTGACTGACCATCCCAAGGGGCAAGTCAAGAGAAGACACAAGGTCTCAACACCCTATGATCTAAAGTGCTTTGAAGATCTGCGAATTACTTGTTGCTTCAATCAAATGGGGCAATGTGAAAGTATGACCTGGTTGTCACATGGCCAAGTGGAGTTGGAAAGAACTAAGATTTATAGATTAGTATCTCATTGATGAAGCGGACAAGGCATCTCAAGTCGCAATACCAAAAGAAAGTCAAGATCCTTAAGTTCTTATAAAGTCAATGGGATGATCCTGTAATCTCGAAACAATGAGCACACCTAAAAATGAGGTGTATCTCTATAATGGGTCTTATCTAGGTATAGAATATGGTGATCAATGTCCACTCGAAGTCCATGAGAGCCCACCTAAAGTTGACCAAGGGGGATCTCGAGTGAGTGCATCAACCATGGGTTGATTTTGGGTAGTTGCGGGAGGTATTCCCCAGCTACACAAGTCGGCTCATTAAAAGAAAGAAAATTTAATTTAAATTTTGAATTTAATTTGTTCAATTCAGCCCCAAAAGTACGATCGGCCTAGTAAAGAGACATGCCACTTTGGCACCCTAAAATCACCATAAAAAGACACTTGAAATTCTCATTTTTTCACTCATCACACACATTTCTCTCTCACACATGTGGGAAGCAATCTGAGGAAGACATCGAAGTTTCTAAGGAGCCGAATTTCTGAGACATTCAAGGTTTGACCAGCATTTGACCAGTGTTGACCGAGACTTTCTGAGATCTATTATGACTAATGTTGACCTAATTTTTGAAGCCTATTTGACCATGTTTGACTAGTATTGTATCTTCTGTCTATGTTGTCCAAGTTTGAATTGTAAATATTGGATTCTACTTTTGTTGAAATTGTTGCACCCATTTTGTCACAAGTCGAAGGAAGCATGTTAAAATTTACAACTACGGCCAAACTCCACATGGGTCATCTTATTTATGATCGCTGATAATTTTCTTGGATTCCTCTCTCTGAGAGGTGTAGGATTTAGCTAAAGATCACCTGATTCTGACATGTACAAATGAAGTTGTAAATTTATTTTGATTATGGTCAAATTGTCAATGTCGGCCAGCAAACTTATGTAGGTTCAGAAGCCCAACAGTCACGTCTATTCATCCTCAACATTGCATATAAATAGAAGGTGATTTAGCCTCATTTGGACACACTCATCTTCACACTTTCTCTCTCTCTCTCATTGATTGGGTATGGATTTCTGGGCCTCTCTCTCTCCACACGTCCGAAATTTCAGGAGAGCAAGATTTCAGGAGGCCGCAATTTTAGGAGACCGAATGTCTGGATAGTTTGACCATGTGTTGACCTCCTTTGACTGCGTTTTTGTGAGGACTATCTCTATTTGGGTGGGCCGCATTTCTGTGCACAGAAATCGAGGTTAAACATTGATTGTCGACCAGCGTTGACTGCAGCTACGGCTGACCGCAAGTGGGTTGTTCGACCAGACTTTGACTGGGTTGAATTTGAATCTTTTGAGGGTTGTTTTATCTTGTTGTTTGCAGGCAAAAGTTGACTGAAGTTGACCGAATTGCTGAGGGTCAAATTTGACCTGTTGAACAACGTTGACTTATCTGGTTAGGGCTCTGTTGCTGCTGTTATAAATTATCAGATTTGTAAATTGTACTATCTCTCTCTACTGAACTATTGAAGACTAAAAGAAGATTTGATCAAGGGTTTCCCCACATTGGGGTTTGTCCCTGGCTAGTGAACATCTGTGTCCTCTTGTCTTGGCTGTCTTCTACTGTTTTGTTATGTTCTATCTGCAATTTACTATCAGTTGATGTGTTGCTAATCTGAATATTGATATTGGGCTAATAAAGAAATTGAAGTAAAATTGCTCTAAAGCATAGAACATACCATTGTTGCCTAGAATTAACATGGTATCAGAGTTGAGGTGAAGACAAAGCCCAAGCAAGAGTGAAAGAGCAATCACCAAAGACAGTTGGACAAGGACAAAAGGTTCAATGGGTTCCTCATCCTACTTCCCGGCTGAAGACAAGCTCCATGATAAATCTGACTATCATGGATGGAAGATGTCTCTTGATTTGACCTTGGAAGAAAAAGAAGTGATGGGCTATGTGTAGGGTAAAATCCCTTAACCTCTTTCAAATGCATTGGTTGCTGCGAAGACCAAGTACAATAGGGCTGAAGTCAAAGCAAAGAAGATTATCAATGATTCCATTGACAAGCATTTGGCAGCATACATCTCCTAATTGAAGACCTCCAAGGAGACCTACGATAGGTTGGTCGGCATGTTCAAGGTTAGTAATGCTAATCAAATTCTATTTCTCAAGAATAAGTTGAAGGATATTAAGAAGGGCAAGGACAAGGATATTCATTCCTATTTCTTGAGGATTACTGAGATCAAGAATGATCTACTCTCGATTGGAGAAGTCATTCCTGACAGGGAACTTACTCTCACCACCCTTGGAGGACTCCCACCTGAGTGGTATGTATTTAGAACCACCATCCTCAACAATGATCAAATTCCAGGGTTTGAAGAATTGATGTCGAGATGCATTGAAGAAGAAACAAGAATAGTGGGGCAAGAAATGCTTTCTAATAAAAGCAACCCCACTGCATTCTCCACTCATGCCAAAAGGAGAAATAATGCTGGATATAAAGATCATTTCCATGGAAAGGCTAGATCTAAGGGAAGAAGGAAGGGCAGGTGCTTTGTTTGCAATAAGTTTGGCCACTATGCAAGGGAGTGTCCAAATAGAAGGGACACATCGCATGATGATATTACAATCATTCCAGGGGCAACTTCAACAACAACTATCAAAGGAATGGCAGGTCCAATGGCAAAGGAAAAAGGAATGTGGGACATCAAGGAAATGGTCAACCCTCCAAGAAATCAAGGAACTCTAGGTATGAAGAATTCAATGTTGTTAACAATAAGCAAAAAGAGTATTATCTTATATCGGCCCTCTCCACTACCTCTCCTCCGAACACTTTGGGAAATTGGCTAATAGATAGTGGTGCATCAAGGCACTTCACTGGATACAAGGAAGCCCACTCTAATCTGATAGAAAAGGAGACAAACTTGGAGATCATCCTTGGAGACGATGCCACCTATCCCGTGAAGGGAGTAGGGAATGTTACCCTATAATTGAATCAAGGTAACACTATTCATTTGCAAGAAGTACTATATGTACCTGATCTCAAGAAGAACCTGGTGTCCATTTCAGCCATGGAGGACAAAGGATTCAAGGTGGCATTCATCGATGGAAAGGTACGTGTCTGGAAAAGAAATTTTAAAGATGTTTTTACTCTTGGGTTAAGGGTTGACACTTTGTATCAAGTTAGAGGAAGTCCATTGGGAGCCATGTCTTGCGACACATCTCTACAATCTGAACTATGGCACTGGAGGTTCACCCATCTTCATTATAAGGCCCTACCTGATGTGAGACACAAATGGTGACAGGTATGCCCGAGTTCAAAGTAGAGCATGAAGGTGCAAGTTCGAGATGTGCCGAAGGAAAACTTACAAAGGGACCATTCCCCTCAAATAATAGCAAGGCCGCAGATATATTGCAATTGATCCACTCTGACATATCTAGTATGATGTTCGTAAACTCTTTGGCAAGATACTTATATTATCTCACCTTTACAGATGATTATTCTCGCAAGGCCTGGATCTACTTCTTGAAGAAGAAGGATGAAGTGGTCACCTGGTTTTGACACTTCAAAGCGTTGATCGAAAACCAATCCAAGAAGAAAATCCAGATATTGAGGACTGATAATGGACCGAGTATGAATCCAATGAATTCCAAGATTATTGCAGAGAAGTTGGCATTAAGAGGGAGACTACAACGCCATACACTCCTAAGCAAAATGGTGTGGCTGAAAGGAAGAACCGCTCTATTGTAGAAGCAGATCATGCCATGCTTCATGATCAAGGCCTTCCGAAGTTCCTATTGGTTGAAGCTGCAACTGTCGTGTATGTTCAAAACCGATGCCCTCATCAAGCATTGGACTCCAAGACTCCCGAAGAAATGTGCTGAAAGAGAAAAGAAGGAAATTGGGTGCATCTGTGAAGAAAGGAATCTTTGTGGGCTATAGTGAAAATTCTAAGGGATATAAAATTTATGTGGTTGGTCAAAAGGAAGTTGAGATAAGTCAAAGTTGAGATAAATCATGATGTCACCTTCGACAAAGATATGGCCCTCAAGAAGATCAACAACCTTCCTATCCTAAGGATGAACAAAGAAGCAGACACTGGAAATCAGGGTGCAAAAGAAGACGAAACGATGCCTGATGTTGATGAACCTATGGATCCTATTGATCCTCCTCCTCATGAGCCCTCCTCCAAAAGGAGACCCTCATGGCTTAAGGAGACTCTCAAAGATGCCGAGAGATATATTGCACCAAGGGGGACATTCCATGAAAGCAAGAAGTCAAACAGGTACCAAGGATATTTGACGACGATGAGCACTATCATTCAAAATGAGCCTTCACCATTCGTAGAAGTCGTGAAGCATCAAGTATGGAAGGATGCTATGAATGAAGAATATGAGTCAATTATGAAAAATGATGTCTGGGATGTGGTCCCTAAACCCCAGGACAAATCAGTTGTCACCTCTAAGTGGCTCTACAAAATCAAGCATGGAGCTGATGGAAGTGCATAAAAGTTCAAGGCTCACTTTGTTGCTCGAGACTTTTCTCAAAAGGAAGGTGTAGATTACGATGAGATATTTGTACCTGTTGCCCGATACACCACCATCTAATCGATCATATCCCTTGTTGTCTCACAAGGATGGAACCTGCATCAGATGGATGTCAAGACCGCTTTCTTGCATGGTTCAATCAAAGAGGAAGTCTATGTGGAACAACCCGAGGGGTTTGAAGTTCAAGATCGTCAGACACATGTATGCAGGTTGAATAAAACCCTCTATGGGTTGAAGCAAGCACCCTGAGCTTGGTATGAGAGGATCGATAGCTATCTGATGAAGTTGGGATTTACAAGAAGTGAAGTTGCTCCGAACCTTTACTTTAAGGTTGAGAATGATAGACCTCTCATCTTGATACTCTATGTGGACGGTCTCTTTCTGGCAGGTGCAAACTCTCTTATTCATCAATGTAAGAGAGAGTAGGCTTCCAAATTTGATATGAAGACCTAGGACTGATGCATTACTTCCTAGGGTTGGAAGTCTGACAAAAGCCAGGGGAGATTTTCCTTTCTCAAGGAAACTATGTTGTGAAGCTACTTAAAAGATTTGGGATGGTAGACTGCAAGTCCGTGACTACTCCAATGGAACTTAACTTCAAGAAGTTATGCGGAAGTGTTGCCGGGCCCGATTTGGGAAATCCTTCTAAGTATCGTCAACTCATAGGGGCCCTGATGTTCTTAGTGAATTCCGATTCGGTCATATGTTTTGTAGTAAACACATTGAGTCAGTTTATGGTCGAGCCTCATCATATATATTGGATTGCTACCAAGAATCTCTTAAGATATCGTCGGGGCACAATCACTTATGGACCGAGATACACTGTAGGGAATGTGAGGCTCCATGGTTACTCTGATCCAAACTGGCCTGGCAGTGTGGTGGATTGCAAAAGCACATCAAGATGTGGCTTCTCTCTAGGTTATGCTTCAATATCATGGATGAGCAAGAAGCAAAAGTCAGTTGCAAGCACCGCTGAGGTTGAATACATCGCTGCTTGTTTGGCCTCCTGTGAAGTTGTCTGGTTGAGGGAGCTCTTCAGTGAGTTGTTTGGACATGTGTTGGATACCCCCATGATCCTCTGCGACAACCAGAGTGGGATTCGATTATCAGAGAATCCCCCATTTCATGATCGCTCCAAGCATATAGATATCAGGTACCACTTTATCCGGGATATGGTACAACAAGGAGCAATAAGGCTCCATTAGATTGGAACTGATGAGCAGGTCGCCGATATTTTGACAAAGCCGCTGGGGAAGGTCCAGTTCTTGGCCTTCCAAGAACGACTTGGAGTCTTGGAGAGACCCTCTTATGAGGGTCCTATATGAGATGGACATTGAGCTCTAGGAGCTCCGAGGGGCTTGGGGTACTTCTTGGAGCGATGAGCAACCATAGGGTGAGTGGTTCAGCTTTCCCCTAGTGGTTTGCTGTGTACAGTGTGAGTGGTTCAGCCTTCCCCTGCGATACCCCTTGGTGACATGTAGGCAAGATGAGTGGTTCAAACTTCATCCTTCTCCTGCTAAGACATCATACCCATGCAGTCTGGGACTCATGGAAAGTACCTCTCATCTGGCCAATGAGTAGGGAAATGAGGATAGGGACCATAGTACTACCGATGGACGCATCGTGTACTACCGTACTCCCTATGCTAGGATGACCGATATTGATCTAGATCAATTGGAACTGACTTCAGGTCAGTAAGAGTGGTATGAAACACTCTCTTTTGGTTGGAACTAACTTCGGGTCAATAAGAGTGGTATGACACACTTTCCTTCGATTGGCACTGACTTCGGGTCAGTAGAGAATGGTATGATACATTCTCGATCACTTTTTCATAGTTCAATAGAGCAGAGCAGTGCATTGATGACAGAGATAGTACAAATTGGCAGATAGATTAGCAGATGGGGTTCTCCCTAGTTGAGAGGGAGTGTTAAAATTGGCAACTAGGGCCAAACTCCACATGGGTCATCTTATTTATGACAGCTGATATTTTTCTTGGATTCCTCTCTCAGAGAGGTGTAGGATTGATCTAAAGATCATCCAATTCTAACATGTACAAATGAAGTTATGATTTTATTTTAATTATTGTTAAATTGTCAAGGTCGGCCAGCAAACTTATGTAGGCTCAGAAGCCCAAGAGTCACGTCTATTCATCCTCAACGTTGCATATAAATAGAAGATGACTTAGTGGACATTGTGCTTGATTGGCAGCTTCCCATTGTCTTCTCCGCCTCTTGGGAGTCATCCATCTTTCAAATTTCAGTGTTAGAGGCGATTTAAGATTTAAAAAATATACTAAAAAGGGATCGAATTTCCGGCCATTAAAGCTTCATTCCTAATGCTTGTGCTTTCAAACCTGATTTCTCATACTTGCATCTTAAATATTGTTATGTAAAGCTCCCTATTTCTGCTCATATACCAAACCCATCTAAAAAGTTATCCTTGTTTTCACAAATCAAAATATGTAGATAGAGTATTTTCATTTTGCCTTTATTTAACCATGGTTTGTCTAATCTCATAGCTTAATGTATCAATCTAGGAAGACCTCACAATCACATTTATTGGGCACTGTTGTAGCCTGTAATCCTATTCTTTTCTTACCCAAAGGCAATGGCATTATCTCTGTTACCCTAGGTGCATATGCATTGCGACCTTTCACACAAATTTTTAATGCAAACTTCAAAGAGTTTCTATGGCTTCAAATGACGTGTGCTTCCCACACAATGATTATATCACCTTTGCAATGTATTTGATCAATCTATCTAGTGCTTTGAAATATCTAAAGCGCACCTTGTATCAACCTTTGCAAAGGCATTTACTTGGGATGTTTAGAATATTTGTGCTGACCTTAATGTTGTTGGGTTTTGGCTTATGGGATGAGTTTGATGCTATGTATCTTCCTTATAATGAGACTTGTACATCTGATATCTCCCTTGGGTTATTATAGAGAGACCAATGGATTGGTCGGGCAGATTGATCCTGAGAGAGAGAGATAGAATGAAAAGTACCTACCTAGCTAAGAGGGAGTGTTGAATATTGGTAGCTTTGGTCAGTATTTTCATTGGCAAAAGCAAGGAGAAGTTGTGAATTTTTATGTTTACCAAGTCGGCCTCACTCTTTGGAAGGGTTTGACCCTATTGGAGTTCGATTGACCTCATTTGGCATCTCACTCACTCATCCATTCGATCTGAAGCAAGAAGGAGATCTGTAGAAGAAGGAGAAGATTCGTTCTGCATTGACCAGCTATTTGACTTTTGTTTGACCAGCATTGACTTGGGATTATCTGCTGATGTTTGACCGAACTTTTGACTGATCTTGGAGACCGAAATCATCTCTGATTCATTGACTGAGGTTGGCCGATGTTCTGCTCCTGTTCTAGCTCATTGACCGAGGGCTGACCACAGGTCAACTTCTGTGATTTGACTGAGTTTTGCATGTGATTTAATTGAATTTCGGCCCCTGTTGACCAGCTACCTCAGGCTGAAATTTGGCCCTCTGTTGCAGATTTTGACTTGGAGCAACATTGACAATTTCTCTCTCCTCTGACTGGTTTGACTTGGCATTTATTGAGGTCAGAGATTGAAATTTTTTGACGAATAATCTTGATGTACATTTGATGAATTGAACTCTCTCTCATAAGGAAAGATTTCTGGGTTTTCCCCTTGTGGATTTTTCCTTGGTCATTGACCAAAATTTTGGTCTCTCTTGTCTCATTGTTTACTGTGATCTTTATTGCTCTATAGAAGAAGTTAATGGTTGATATTTTTCATGTATAACTGCTTAATGATTGGAATGCACTAAAGAAGCCTAATTGTATCATTGGAATTAGTTATCAGTTTGAAAAAATTATACTAGTCTTGATTGCACTAGAAAATCAACATATCCGACCCCATATCTATTGTGCACACTGCATTAGTATCTGTATGCTGGTAAATAGAATATTTCAAACATTTTGTGGTGGAAAGTCCTTGACTACTATATTGCTACTTTGTATGATTATGGTCCCTCTTGTTCTCAAAGAATATTTTTGACATTACAGTTTACAAATTTCATTGTTAGTCTTTGTCATGAGTTTAGTTCCAAATTACTTCCATAACATATGCATGGTAGGTTCCTTACTTAGAACTTGTATGCAAGCTTTGCTCATTTTAATTTTCATTCTGCACAAGATCACAACCTTGTAGGCAAATTATGCAACGATCAAATTCACAGCAAATTATACTATAACCTAAACATAAGCACCAAATTTAATAAACAATAAGTTGACAAAGTACATTTTTATTGGAGACAAGAATGCCCCCAACTAAAGATATTTTCAGCTATACAAACAACATTTATTTCCTAGAAGCACAATATCATGGTCAATTTAAAGAAAACCGAAGAGATTGGGATATTCCTGAAACAAAAGTTACCAAATAAAATTGTTTTTTCTTTGCATTGGAAGTTATGACGAGATCTCGCGAAACCTCATGCATTGATGAAGATAGGTGCCTCCGTCCATTCTGTAAAAACAGTACCAAAAATTACTATTTGTAAATGGATATCATCAAAAAAGTGATAATCGAGATATTTTAAAGAGGTACACAGTACTCACCTTACAGATAACATTTGCTACCTGTAGGTCATGTTCAAGCTCCATTACTAGCTGCATCCCACTCACTGGAGTCAAAAGAAAAATTCAAATGTTAATGGAAGGATTAATACTTACAATACAAATCACAAGTTCTATTTAGTTTCAGGGAAAAAACATTTAGATTTTGTGACAGATCATCGACATGTTATGACTTATCATTTCCAATAAATGTTATCAAAATGAGAAGAAAGAACTAACAAAATTAGCCTGAGAAAGAAAACTTCTTAATGACTACATTGACTTCCCTCAATATTACCCCAAAAGTTTGAGAAGAGACCATCAGGGACAGGAACCTGTAAAAAGTTTTAAAATTTCTCAACGAAAGCAAGGATGAAAAGGGAAGGACAGAGCCCAAAGAAAAATTTTGCTCAGATTCCAAGGTTTGTTGTATCTTTTCTTTCAACTTGAAACCTGTGTAGCAAATTTTGAATTGAAAGCATTCTTGTCCCATGGTCATTTCAACACCAAACATACAACTGTCAATTGTGTCCTCAGGGATAGGCTAAGTCACATGGTTCGGGTTCAACAATGATTAGGTTCAGTTCGAGTTTGAATTCTTTGATGATGCTCGGATGAGGTTCACCATTAGGTTCGTCCATATATATATATATATATATAGACAGACAGAGAGAGAGAGAGAGAATTTAAAATGAGATATAGGATAAAATGGTAAGAAATCAACATCAATAAACATAAAAAAAAAAATTATCACGGACATGGAAATTGCAAGGATAGATTACAAGTTTGAGTTGTGACATGAGGTTATAAGTTTTGATCTATGGACTTGGTCAATGGCTATGAGGTTCAATGAGGTTCGCCAAACCTCAAAAAAAAATTAAGGTTTACCAAAATTCAAACCTCAAGGTTGAAGTTCGACAAACCTTGTGACATAGGGGATAGTTTGAGGATGGTATGAAGGAAGAGGTAGCTAAAGGACCTCGTTTTGAAATCCCTGTGGCCATTCATAAATATCAAATTTGAAACGGTACACCAAAGTTTAACTTATCACATGGACAATCATCAGAATCTGAATACGAGGATGGATAAAAAGCAACATCAAGAGGAGGTAAAGACGTGGTTCAAACAAATCTGTGATCATGCCTTCCTCATGTCGCCAAAAATCCTGATCACTGCCAGACATGCGTCACTGGAGCTTGGAAGAGGTCACAAGAATCCTCCTAACATGTTTTATGAAGGATGCCTACCACAAGGGCAATAATTCCATGCCCTCAACTATAGAATCACTGGCAAAGTCATGAATTGGATCTCCATTAGAATGATAACAACATAAATCCAGAAAATCATCAATTTTATTCTCAAGCTCAATCATCCCTGTCATGGTTGGAAGTCTCACAATTTGGACAAATGCCTTTTGGTCTCTAGGGGGTGTCCCTATGGGTTGTATACTATGATCAAATTAACATTTCCACATAAAAACTCCAATTGATTAGCACACAAAAGAAGCTCGCTCTTGATCTATCGATGAGTAACTAAAGGCAATTTAATTTTGAAATAAATTGAGTGGTTGAGATCAGATTCTAAGATAGTACTAACAACGAATTTGAATAAAACGAAATAAATAAATGCGCGCCTTAGGTGAAAGAAATTCAAAATAAGTGCACTCTAAGCTACCATAACACTGCATAAGCAACTTGATCAACGATATTGAATATATTCAAAGAGTTGAAAAAAAAACATAATAGAACAAAATCACAGTTTACCCAAAAAAATTGGTTGCATCATAATGAGTCCTAGGTGACAAGCTTCCATGGATTTGCTTGCATACAGTGGAGGTCATGATCTAAGAACTACAGGATAAAGAAGTCAAATGTTGTCCACTACTACCAGAAGTCTAGAGAATAAACTATCCAACCCTCGCACTGCTGCTCCAAAGTGCATATCTAGCAAACTTTTCCTGCCTCAAACAAGTTCACCCAATTACTTGAAGTGGAAAAAAAGTTGGAAAGGCCAAAAGCCATGTGTATGGTAAGCTAAGTTACTAGGAAACAAAAACGGATACGGACCCGGATTCGAATTTGAATAGAGATCCATCAGATTTTTGAAAAGCTAGGATCCAGATACAATGGGGAAACACCACGTACAAAAAATAAAATTATATTTTTTTTTATTTTAATAAACATATTCAATGTTAAAAATCAAAACCTTTAATGAATCACAGCATTAAAACTGAAATCATTAGATAATTTATAAATTTGAACACTGAAACCGTTGATGCATCGTTCTTTATATAAAAAAGGATAATTGTAAATACAAAATTTATTGTCTCATCAATCATCACTTTGTTGATATGATGATGTAGAGTAAGTCTGACTACATGTCCAAAAATGGGTCTACATGCTCATATTTCAATATTTCAACTCTACATCATGATCAACCTGTCATATTCCCTGAAATTTGCCTTCAAATCTAAAAATCCCCATCTACTTACAATGGTAAATGAATATTGTACACTGTTTGAGAACATGCTATAGTCTATGTATGATATTGTTATAAGAGGGCTCTTCACCTAGTGTTGGATGGGCTTGATCTAATTAAATTATTACGGGATACACCATACATTATTATCTCTGTATTGGCTCAAAGCTGCCCTGTTAGTATTATCAAAAGTTGAAAATTAAAATTCTGATATGTTAGACCTTTGCTGCTCAGTGCTAGCTAGCATTATCATGTCCTATACAGCCTATAGCTAATTAATGACTCACGAAACTATACAACCTACAGATTACTAATAAATAATCAAATTAAAAATCTAAATAGAATATTTAGTTTATTGGGCTTCAAACAGGTGGAAAATATCCTTAAAAAAATAAGGAATAAACCAAAAACTCTAATTTTATTTGCTTGGGATCCGGTATGTAGGAAAGGATCTGTTTCCGGGTTTGAAGGATCTGTTTACATGGCAAATCCTATGTGGATCTGGGTGGATCTGTATCAGTATCCAAAATGCGGATTCACGTATCCAACATCAAGACTACATGGATCCGGTAACATAGATGGTAAGTCTTTCCTCCTTTTCCACTTTAGTAATGTTTTGTCTTTTTCTATAAGATTTCTTATATATTTTAATTGATTTTTCCTCTAGCTGAGTTGCTCTTTCCATTTTGACTGATTTTTCCAAAAGAACGAAGTGTGAAAGAACTTGTTGTCATAGATCCTTTTCCAAAAATAGGCCTTTACTGCTGTTTTCTTTTCCCTTACCTGCTTTGTAGAATTTTCTTTCCAAGACATAGCACAACAACTACTTCTTAGTCACAGAAATTTCCATATTCTAAATATAAACAACTTTAATAGTTTAAGAAAAGAATGTTGTATCCTTGGCTACTAACACATCTATAAATGCAGCATGACCTTCCTATTCTTTCAAATGCACAATATTTCAATGACTTGTCTAAACAGGACACATCATCAATTAGTTTGACCGTTTCATAGAATGCACATATAAGAGTCAAGACAACCAACATTCTGAATCAATTTTCCTTAGGATGTGCTGGCCAACAGGATATCTGTAGGTGGACCTTGTTCATGATTCTCTGTCCATTGACTAGATTCCCACAATCTCTTTTTTAAATAAATGATTGCAGCCAGCTATGGACAGATTTCAATAGATTGGGAGAACTAATTCTTCTACCTCACAAAACCGCCTGAAAAAGATACTCGGAAACTTCCTGACACAAATAATTGAAAAATTAAATTCTTTACCAGGCTTTTGAAGAGTTTCAGCCACTTTAGCTTGTTGTAAGCATTTTAAACTTTACTTCCTCGATAACAGTTGTATGTTCAGAATTCTGCGCAGCAAGCGATAGACCATCAATAGGCTGAGAATGTGCTGAAATAGTTATTTAATACACAAGGGCAGTAGGATCGGTATGTACTATCAAGTCTGATCCAAGTCTTTAACAATGTTATCAGAACTGGTGGAACCAGCCAGTCGAACCGATTTGGCCCAAAACCGGTCCGGATCAGGGTTCAAAAATGGAATAGGCCAGTTCAGTACCGAACCAGCCAGTTCAGGACCAGTTCTATGTGGTTCATACCCACATGGACCAGCTTAAAAAATCAGACATCTTTTATTTCTTATTTTTCATTTGGTTGGCCCACTTCTAATTTTTCCCTAGCCCAGCTTAATATTCAAGCCTATGGCCCTACTATTGATATGCATTTCATAGTAATGTTAAATTCTTTACTTAAATTTTAACATTGCCATGAAATGAATCAGGATATTTAAGAGTGGTTCCAATCTCCTTAGATTTCATATGGAGAAAGTAGAATTTTACATCTCACTCAAAATCCAGCAGACTTAACAACTTTTCAGGATTTGAGGGATTGCAACATTTCCATTGGATTTTGTCATGTGCAAGGGTATGGAACTAATATTTAGTCATGAGCACCAAGTCCTCTATGTGCTTTGATGTTAGTAGCATTGGTTGTAGAACTCCTCTATCATGACTACTAAAAATGTACCTATCACTAGAAAAAATCTTAGAGGGTTATATTGATGACAAAGATCCCAATATAGGCAATGATTTTGATGATATGAAAGTATTTGTCATGGCATGTTCTTTTTGGATGCTAGAGGCCATCGAGAGCCGATCTTTTGATGTATTATTGGTGCAGAGATGGATTGCACTCAATGCTATTTTGGTTATGTTCACCCTTACATGCTATATAAATGAGAACTCTTGCTTATTTGTGTATAAATGGTTTGGAGTCATATGGATGCACATGAAGATATATGTTTTTCTTTAAAATTTGATAATTATATGTGGTTTTGGTCAACTGGTTTTTTGGTCTGGTTTTTTACCGGTTCCAGTCCGGTTCCAACCAGTTCCTGGTCCACAATGTTTCCCACTTCAGTCACCAGTTCAGTTCTGATAACATTGGCCTTTAAATGTCTTCTCTGCTGCCATGCCATGGTATCTCTTCCGTAATGCCAATCTTCACCCTGTAGGTGCTGCCTGAATCCTCATACTTGAGTTCTTGAGATTTACTTCACACCATTTTTCACCTGTAAATGGTCATGCAAGCCTCACAACCAAGCCTCATATGATGTCCATTATTCAATTGTCACCTTTGGACTGAACATTGGTAATAGCATAAGAACATGGATTCCAAGTAACTTCTTGATACAGCTAAAAACCTTTAGCTGAATACATTTTCCATTTGCAATTCCTTTAAAATCTGAGAGCAAATGCCTTTCATAACACTATTAAACTTTATGTAGGAAGTCTACATATTTGTCGCAAAAGAATTTCTCCTCTGCATTGAGTGCCTTAGTAGAGCTGAAGTTACACAGTTTGTTATAGAACTGTTTTGTTCAATATCCAGAATAAGGTCCAGAAGCGTTTCATCTCTGGCTATAATAGTTTAAAAGAATATACATCTTGTTTCATTTGGCAGAATTCCCTGAAAAAATTTATGAACAATGTGACAGACTGTTGTTGGGTTCCATAGATTTTGCCATTTATAAGTTACAAACTTCTTTTGTAGATTTAAAAGTTTCTGACAATTGCTCAGCCACATTGTCTTCTTTCTCCAGAATACCCATAGGCTCATTCAAAAGGAAATTCAAGAACTCATGTGCATATTGGTGCATATAACTGAGGAAATTTTCATTTCCCCTTTTACTCACCGCAGATATTTTCATTTCCCCTTTTACTCACTGCAATAACATCAGTTTTCTTCTGTGAGTAAATCTGAGTAAAGAGGTCAGACAAGCATGTGAAGAAATTCTCCTTTGTTTCTCTCCCAGTCTTTGTACAACTATAATACTCCAGCAACTGCTCTCTAAAAGGAACACCGAAATAACGAGCCCCAGAAATTGATTATCCATGCCCCCTAACGCTGATTTCATTAGCTTGTTGCAACTTGCCACCAATTGCCCTACTCAATGTGCTGATTTTCAGTGGAAAATACTGATTATCAGCCTGTCCTGTAGCTGCACGCTTGTTTTCATGGTTGAAATATGGTCCATATGCCTAGTATACCCTTCTTCAGCTGTGCACTTCTTTCCTTTGTCCACTCATGGAATTATTTTTCCAAAAAAAAAAGGAAAAGCTCAAAAGAATGTGGTCAAATGGGTTATCTAGATGAATAGTTTAGCAACAGCGAAAATTCTGTTTGTCTTACCTTATTCACCAGATGAAAACATCGTGTTTTTTGCTAGTTTTACTCATGACAACTTTTAGAAAAACTTCCATTCATGAAAGGTGAGTCAACTGTTTTAATATGTGATGAAATAAAATAGACTTTAATAAATCAGCCATCACACAATTTATGACTTTGTGGTCAAAACACAGAAATTTACCCAAAGACATCATTCTAATCAACACCAAGTGTCATCTCGAGAATCAATCCAATGACACAGCACTACTCTTTATTATTTAACCCTTCACTTTTCTAAACAGGTGAAACTTAAACCGCACCTCGATAGTTAGATAGGAATCATTGATTAGAAGTTAGAATCTGTACCTGCCAAATACATCAAAAGTACTAATTATAGGCGTCCCTAAAACAAGAAATCTTTCCCAAAAAAGCAAGAAGCAAGAGAGTACAAACTTTGACCAAATAAAGTATTTACCTAGGTCCTATAATTACAAAAAACAAGAAAAGGTGAAAAACAGAGGAAATTTATCATCTCAGATTCAAGTGAGACCATTGGACTTTCTTTTTCACCAGGAAAATATGGTCAAATCCATAATGTGCAATCCCTGATGTCTGGAAATGGAAAATTCAAAAAAGCATAACTGTCCAAAATGGCAGTTCCTAGAAAATAATGAAACTGAATATGAAAGGAATTTTGATCAATGGTAATACATGGAAGTGTCTGAAAAAAGACGAGTGTCAAGGAGTATCGTTAGATATTAACCCTTCAGTAGCAAAAAGCACTGTCAGGCTTAACATAGTGATAATTGATGCCCTAGCTAGGATTTGGCATGCATTTAACAGTCTTTGTTTGGGATGAACTGAAAGGACTTGTTGTAGTAGCTTGGGATATGTGGTGCTATTATATATTATATTTATTATAATGATAATATGAAGTGTACCATTGTTGTCCTAACATTGAAATTGCAGATTTGATTTTTCTCAAGTATTGAGCAAGTGCCATCCTTGTTTTAGTATGCTACTTTATTATGACAGAGAGGATGAATAGTGTTGGTATAGGCATAGCATGCTTAACGAAACTTTCAAATCTGATTTATTGCAATCATATTTCCACTGCAATTAAAGTTGGTTTAATAGCTGAATATTGAGAATAGAATTTGCCCTAAAGGCCGTTGAAATGATTTATGCTTGAAGTCTTTGCAGTGTCACATTCTTGAGTTTGCCTAGTAGTGTTGAGCAGATTTGAACTTTGTTGTGAGTTCACTAAAGAAATCAGTTTCAACATTAAGGCCAAAAACTCTATCAAGTAGATTTATGGCCTCGCAAAAGTGACGTGAAAATTTCAAATTGACCAGATTTTTGAAATTTCTACCTCCCACCATCTTTGTATTAAGTAAGACTGCCATATCCCTCAAGCCAATACAAATTGTTGCCTTTGCTCACATTAGGAGGTTGAGACTAGGAAGCACTTCATCTTAGGTGTCCCAACTTCCATCTACTAGGAGATCAAAGAGAGATTTTATTGTCCTTTCAAAGACTCCAAGGGGGATGATACCCACTCACTTCTAGGAGTAACTATAGGGGATTTTTCTTCAATGATTCACATCGCAAACAGTTGTCCCAATGATTACATTCAGCATTCTGTAATGTCCCCGTCCGCTTAGGAGACATAAGGAAGGGGATCCGCTAACCTAATAAGGTTCCCGTAGGCTAAGATACGAAAAATTAATCAAGGAAACACACTTCGCCTAGGAGAAAATGTTATAAAAGCTAAAGGGTAAAAAGAGGGGACATGGGTCCTAGGCTACTGAAAAGTCATTTTTAAATTATAAAGTGAGAAAACCAACTAAAATGACTTTATTAAAATAAAAAAGGTAAAAAAGTGGCAAAAGTGGCACATGAATTATCAAAAGAGGGAAAATGAGGATACTCTCCTTGTTGCTTTTGCTCACTTGGGAATTAGAAGTTTGGAGAACTCTTGAGGAAGACTCTAGGATTTTTGGAAACCCTCATTCTAGTTGCTAGTTTCGGTGTTGAAACTATACACCCGAGTTAGTTTGGGAGCGGGATCATTCAGATTTCGCCAATATGCTTCAGCGAAGAAGAAGATATTAGCAAAGGAAGTAAATCACGGTGCTTTCAGTTGATTTTATGTTCTGACTATGGGTATTCTAACTTCATTTTATAGGCTGCGACTTGACTCTTGAAGAGCCAAGTTTTGTCTTAGTCAAGGGGTTGAATTCCCTAGAGAAGAGGGCCATGTTTTTTCTGCATTTTGCTGGCCGAGTTCTATTGAAATAAGGGGCCGAGTTATTTTTGGGTTTGCTGGACGATTTGATGGTGAAAAGGTCAAGTTCTCATTGTCAAAAGAGGTTGAGTCTGTTATCTTAAGAAGGGACAAGTTACATCAACCTTCAGGGCCGAGTTTGCCAGTCTTCAAGGTGTCGAGCTTCGTTCTCTCTACACAGACCAAGTTGCTACCATTCAAATATCGAGTTCCTACTGTGAGTGCATATCTGTGTGCTGGAGATATCAGTCAAAGTTCGAAAAGGGTCTGTCTAGAAGGTTGCATACATTTTCCACCATATTATCTGTGGCACGTGAGCACAACTTGTAGAGGTGACTTATGCCACTTATTCCATAGGTCGACGGTGTGTTCTAGGTTTATTTGTTGAGCCAACACTCTTCATTTGGGGTTGTCACTTGTCACCAAAAGAGGACAGATATATTGTGTCTGCATTACTGAAGTTCAACCCAGGTTATTAATTATTTCTGAGTACTGTAACTCTTGTTGACAAGCTGAATGTAGGACTATGTATTGTTGAAATTTGGCAACTCAAGGAGAAATTCCCTCCATTGGGAAGCCTTCCTCATCCAGAGAAGCCCCTAGTAGCCATTAGAAAAATTTAATTTGGTCAAGGAAAAATATTATTTTTTATGAGAAACCCACATGTGCCCAAAAGTACAAGTCAGCCAAGGCAAGGAAATTCAAACCCCTAAGTCACATAAATACACATCATGTCACATCGCTTGGAGGACATCACCACACACGTCACATCTCTTGGATTGGTTCATATAGCTCTGAAATTGCAGTTTCATCTTCACATGTGCGAAGGAGAGAGACTCATTTTCTGTTGGCCGAATTTGTCTTGTATTTTGGACCGTTGACAAGAGATGACTTTTGCAACTTGGAGCATGGTTTGACTTTGAATTCCTGATCTTTTTGGAGGGCTGAGTTGACTGGTACATTCCCCGCATTTTTTGGGTTGTTTGCCCAACATTGACTGCAGAATTTTGGCTAGTGTTTCCACAGGTCAAAGTTTGACTTTGACTAGATTTGCAAGCACTGTTTTGGGACTGTTTTTGGTTGACCTTGACCAGCAAAGGAGGCCACCTGACTGTTAACCAAGCTGCTTTAGAGGTGATTTGACTGTTGATCGTTGACTGATTAGGGCTGCCACTACTGCTGTTGACTTTGACCAGAACTGACAAATTTGACTTTGGATCAGATTTGACATTTGGGTTCATCTTTGATTGGATATTGGATTGATATTTGGATAGTGAAGGCTTTGACTCTTTGTTGATGAACTTGAACATTGTATTCCTCTGCTGAACATTTGATGACAATCTAATAGAAGAATTTTGAAAGGGTTTTCCCCCTTGTGGGATTTTTCCCTGGTCTTTGACCAAACACAGTGTCTTTATTGTTCTTGGCTGTCTTCTATTTTGCTTTGGTTTACTGTTCTACCTACAATTGCTTATTGTTGCTGGATCATTGAATTATATTGCAAATTGATTGCTAATTGAAGAAGAATTGAAATAAGTGATTGTGTTAAGCATAGAACACTGGAAAATTAACATGTATTCTCAGATTTATCACCGTTATAATTGTGTTTATGTGGACTGATTTATCTCTGGGTATATTAATGGTACCATGCCTTTGATTTAGAATGTTTGTTCGGCCCCTTCGGCACCATACACATACTGTTCAAAATAGAATTATATCAAAGTGTACTACAACAATACTTCTGCGAACTGTTTGACAAAATGACATAGTGACACTCAAATAAAACTCAGAAAATTTGGTGAAAAGCCTAAGGTATTCCGAGGGGGTATCTTACAATTCTATGTAGACAGCAGCCTACAGATGCATCTTATTCCATGCTCAGCTTACTCATTTGTTGATGATGGTGTCTGACACACATAAGTATTTGTTACTATAAAGTTGTTTTTATGGTGATGGCAGTGTTTGAGTGGTGCACTGTCACTATGGGAGCTTGATTTCACACTGAGAGATTATGGGTACAGGATTTGAATCGTCAAACACTATTTTTATCTTGCAGGGAACTTAATTTAGGTTGTGACTGCTGATTTTCAGATTGTGGATGCTATGTTTTGCATGTTAATAGATTAATATTGCATGTGAGAGTTGCATTTGGACAATGAGAAATGTTTCTATTACATTGGCCATTTGATTTTTTATTGAGGAAGCTAAGTTTTCATGGATAAGGGACTAGTACTTGATTTGTATTTTCCTCTCTATCCCAATAGTCATAGTATCTCCTGGAAGTTTGACCTCCATGCTGTTTGAGACAGGCTGTAAGAAAGAGGTGATTAGCATCAGAGTCGAATGTGAAGTTTTCAACTATTGCAGCAATTGAAAATTATTCTTCTAACTGAAGAATATTAAGTGCAGTTTATTGGCTACGCTTAACAGCGAATAAAAACACCACTGCAAGTTTCACCATAAAAACATTGCAGAAAATAAAATGTTGGAAACTAAGAAAATGATAGCTCACACTCAATAAAATTGACAGTTATTTTTGGACAAATGTCCCCGGAAAAACCCAATGTGGGAAAACCGGTGCAACAAATGAGGGTTTTATTATTATGCAGCAGTGAATAATCTGAGTACAAATTCTGGATGCCCAAACTGGGAATCCAACAGCAAATATCTGGCCAAAATTATTAGAAAGAATTTTCTCTCTCCACGAGGAATCTCGGCACAACCTGCCTTAAAAACTGGCCCTAAAGAACCCTTGCGTGGGCCCCTACACAGTGATTTTTCAAACCCTCACAAGCACAGCCTAAATCTGCCTCTGATCAAGTCATTCCACCTGCTGCTGCTACAAGAAGCGATCCTCCAGCCCTCTGGAAAAAATTTCCGACCTCCAGCAACTGAATCGACCCCCTTCTCAGCCAAATCGAACTGCCTCACTGAAGTTGCCTGTGCAATCCCTATGCAGCCTCTAGTAGAATAACTCAGCCTCTTTGTTGTTGCCTCTCCGAAATTGGAAACTCCTCCAGAATCATTGTCTCTACTCCTTCTCTATCTTTGCGTCCCTTCTAGCTTGAACTCTTCTTCCCTACTCGACCTCTGTAGTTGGATAGCTCAATCTGCCAAGGAACTCAACCCCCCTGGTTTGTTCTTTGTCTACCCATCAAGTTTATCTTATAATCTCTCGTTGGTGAACCAACGACCATGATTACATCACCCATCAATGGCTAAGATCATCTCCAACTTGATTCATGTGAGCTTCTAGAGAATTCTCACCTTTCTCAATTAATTACTATTAATTAATCACTTTTCTTAAGTTATACTTGGGAAATATTTAATTATTGATCAATTAACTTAATTGAGCTACCTCTAGGTGTTTTCTTCTGAAACTTTTTCTGGTTTTTGGAGATCTAGTTGTTCTTAGCCTCTAACCGAAGTCGAGACTAGAACTCCTATCCAATGCTACAAAACTAACACTCCCTCTTAGCGAGGAAGGTGTTCTCTCACTGCCTCATAACATCCTCCCATACATGTTGATGTCTTATAACTGTAACAACATGTCACTGCCCACCAAGCAACTATGCAACTCTAATTCATCTACCACTCTGAGTTGAACCAACCTGCATCTATGCTACTATTGACACTACATTGTACACCTTGTATTGCTGCCCACTCTGCGTTACGTTGCAACTGATCTCATGTTGTTGTTGATGCTGCAACTACTACAACTCAAAACTCTGAATCAACTGTGTCCCTGAACTGGCTTTGCATTTCTCTCCTAAGTCTCTTACAGCAACTAGCCTCTGCACTGTATACTAAGTCTGTCTGCACCCCCACTGGTTTTGCATCCCTCAATAACTTACTGCAACTAGTTCTTCAATTGTCCCTCAAGATCTGGCTGCGCCATGACGACATTGATCCAACTGCTACTGAATACTATGGGCCCCTGTAGCAATGGTAATGATCCATGAGGACACACCTATCTAATGTTATCCTTCGTGGACCCTACCCAAGACTCTGCAACTCTAGTGACTAAAGTTCAATGTCACCCCACTTCTCTCCTAGAGATATAGTTGCATATAATGCAAAATCATCCTCCAACCTAGAAGACAAATTGTTGATCTTTGCCGAAGTTGTTGCCTGCTCTTGCTTCTCCTTCTTGTCCTTCTTTCTCTTAAGACACTGGGTATTGTATTAAACGAACTCACCACACCTAAAGCATTTGATCTTTGAGAGATCCTTCTTTCTCTTTTCTCCTCCCTGTGAGCCTTGTCCCAAACTAGGACTTTTTGTTTCCTTCCCCCTTGATGCAAGCGCTACATTGTCATCTTCCTTCACATCCTTTGGTCCTTTGCTTCTGCAACCATTAATGTTTCTCTCAACTAAAGTAAGCCTCATCTCCTCTGCATAAAATCTGCCCACAACCAACCCCAACCCGCTAGATTATCTTGTCCAATAATACCTTGGATGAAGGTAGCCCACTCTAGGGTGAAACCATTAAGAGTTGTACCCACCAGCTCACTCTCTTAAGGTCCTTTTCCAACTGCGACAAGCTCATCTCAGACACTAAATTCTTGCGAGATAAGGAGTGACACCTTCACCCTTATGCATCCTGGTGGTCCTCAACTTCTCCTTCAAAAACATCTTCCACTTCTCGGAAGGATTCTAGAAAAATGTGGCAACTGCATCCCACATTTATTTAGCCATATTCTTGGTTGCCAAGTGTGAGACTTTATGACCCCTAACACCATCAAGGATCAACCATGCTCATCTAGCAAGAAAGGCATCCTGGCTTTCTAGATACGATAATTTGGGGATCCATCTAGCCTGTACTGATCTCGAAGTCTTGCTAAGGCCAGTTTTTGCAAAACTTACAACTGGGAAATAAACAAGAATCTCCTCCCTTTCTTGCTTGGTTGCTTGCTCTGGTACTGCAACTCC
Source organism: Pinus taeda (assembly GCA_000404065.3). Lineage (NCBI taxonomy): Eukaryota > Viridiplantae > Streptophyta > Pinopsida > Pinales > Pinaceae > Pinus > Pinus taeda. Next base: position 15,484 of record APFE031483521.1, on the reverse strand, counting down.
TTCCTGGATGCACAGTTTTGCTAGCTGCCACTGCCACCTCCCGTTGGAATTCACAGATTTCCTCCAGAAGACCAAATATGGAAACCCTCTCAGAAAAAATCCCTCTGTGTGCACTTTTCTCTTCCACTCAACATTGATTTGCTACTACAAACACTGTTTCAAACCAACTACGCCCAGATCTGCTCAACGAACTGCTTCCTGGCAACACCACTCCCTGCTGGAACTGCTACTGAGCTTGTTCAAATTTTTCCTGTCCTTGCAAGTAGAAATCAAACCCTTGCCTAGCGATTCACACTACTTTGCTAGACCTCTGCACAGACCTGGAGAAAATTCACTCAGATGCCCTCTAAATTGCAAACTTTTTCCCTTTACCTCTGAGCCTCTGATCTATCTTCAGAACTACTCTAATACCATGTGAAATTTTCAACTATTGCAGCAACTGGAAACTATTCTTCTATCTGATTAATACTAAGTGCAGTTTATTTGCTATGGCAAACAACGAATAAAATCACGACTATAATTTTCACCATAAAAATGTTGTGGAAAATAAAATGCTGGAAACTGAGAAAATGATAGCACACACAATAAAATTGACAAAGTTATTTTTGGACAAGCATCCCTGGAAAAACCCAATGTGGGAAAACCGCTACAGTAGATGACGGTTTTATTATTATGCAACAGTGAATAATCTGAGTACAATCTCTAGATGCCCAAACTGTCAACCCAATAGCAAATATCTAGCCAAAATTATTAGAGAGAATTTTCTCTCTCCACGAGGAATCCCAGCACAACCTACCTTAGAAAACTAGCCCTCAAGAACCCTTGCACAAGCCCCTGCACAGACCCTCACAGGCACAGCCTAAATCTGCCTCTGATCAAGTCGTTCTTCCTGTTGCTGCTACTGGAAGTGATCCTTCGGCCCTCTAGAAAATTTTCCCATCCTCTGACAACTTAATCGACACCCTGTTCAACCAAATCGAACTACCTCACTATAGTTGTCTGCACAGCCTCTAGTGGAATAACTCAACCTCTTTGTTCTTGCTTCTTCGAAGCTGGAAAATCCTCTGAAATCATTGTCTCTACTCTCTTTCTGTCTCTACATCCCATCTGGCTCAAACTCTTCTTCCTTTCTCGACCTCTGCAGCTGGATAGCTCGATCTGCCAAGGAACTCAACCCCTTTGGTGTGTTCTCCATCCACCCATCAAGTTGCTCGTATAATCTCTCGTTGGTGAACCAATGGCCATCATTAGATCCCCATCAATGGCTAAGATCATCTCCAACTCAATCTCTGTGAGTTTCTAGAGAATTCTCACTTTTCTCAATTAATTACTGTTAATTAATCATTTTTCCTAAGTTAGACTTAGGAAATATTTTAATTATTAATCAATTAACTTAATTGAGCTATCTCTAGCTGTTTTTTTCTGAAACATTTTTCTAGGTTTTGGAGATCTAGTGTTTCTTAGCATCTCTGACGAAAGTCGAGACTAGAACACCTATCCGATGCTACAAAACTAACATTGAAAAATGAGAAAAAGATCTCAAAGAAAAGGCTTCCGTGCAAGCCACTTAAAATGTAACTTCCTAATGCAGTGGAAATCCTTGAAACAATAACATCCACGAAATAATAATCTACCAGAGCCCAGTTACAAGACAAAACACAATATTCATACAGGTAGTTCCAGTACCATGCAGCTAAGAGCAGATGTCAAGAATGAGCTGGTCAATATACTATTGCACAATAAAGTAAGAATTTTACTTCTACTTTTACATGCAACAGATATCAATTTGTAGTGATGTCAATGCAGCTATAAGAAAATATGTCAACAAGAAGCTGGTCAATAGACTATCACATAATGAAGTAAGAATTTTACTTTTATTTTTACATGCAATAAATATCAATTTGTTGGGACATCAATGCCTAAAAATCTGCATCCTACTTTAAAACAATTATTTCACAAAGCTTGTCAATATCACAGTGAATTAGAGAAGGTTTACCCATTTCTTCATGGTGCTGCATTACTTGATGAGATAGCTGCTCCATTACAACATCTAGTTGCACTAGCCTCTGAGAAACCTGAGTGGAAAATTACCAGAACAGATGGTATATCAGACAACAGGTTTCATGTGGAACAATAGCAAGAATAAAACTGACACAAGATGGTATCTACAATACATTATTGAAGATAGAAACGGAATTCATACTACATTAATGATTAATTATTCCAGCATAAACAGTCTAGATTATAGCAATTACAAAGAAGGATACAAATTTTCAATCCTTATAATATAAAGTAGACCACTAACTTATGGAAAAAAGTCAGTTATCCAATAACTTTCAACCTGATCAAATAGTAATGTTTACAAAACAGGCCGTTTGTACACTGATATATGAAGACTAAAAGGTCCAAAACAATAAAATTAGCTAGTTGCTAAATACCATGAATCTATCAGCTATGACATATAAGATAGTGAAAAAGGAGAAACAATTGTTCTAATATGTATGATAGAATATCTACTATTCCTTCCTCTTTACAAACCACAACTAGTACATGGACCTCCACATGGTGATAGTGGAGCTGAAGCAAGACAAAACTATGTAGAAGTAGATGCAAGAAGAATTGAAGAAGAAGCCTCTATTGCTAATGGAGTCCTAGACATGGGGACCATGGGAGTTAATGAGGGTGGCATCTCAATATGACCATCATCATCCAATTGCTCTAAAACCAAAACTCCATCCTCCATGTTATCCTCGTCTAGATTGTTGTCTCAAATCATCAATTTTTTATCCACCTTTGCCTCCTCATAGTAATGGGACAACAATTGCAAGTTGTAATGAACATAAACCAACTCTCTAACTAATTTACATTTAACCTCTTTTTACATTGCGGATGAAACTGTTGGAAATACTGAGAGGAGGGGTGAATCAGTATTCCTTTTCAATTGTTACTTTTACCAGTTAAATCAATTATATTTAGAACACAAAATAAGCAATAGGAATAAATGTTTTTATTAATATAATCTTTATAATGACTCAAGTATAATATAGACGGCTCCAACCCTTGATGAAGACATCGAACCCTTTTCTGGTACAGGCTTCGACCTAGTTTCTTGAGGACACCGATCCTCTAGGGCTCCAACCCTATCCTTCAAAGCACCTACCTTGTTTGTTCGAGGCTCCAACCTTTAGGGCACCAACCCTCTGGGCTCCAACCCACTGCTATACTTTGTCTAGATATGTTTTATAGTAATTCACGGCTCCCAAAATCTTCTTCACTAAGTTCTTGTCAATCTACAGCTTCACTGTAGTCTCCAGGCTACATCATCAATGGCAAGTTGTCTTCATATGAAGGAGTCTCCAAGATGATTTCGAAAATGCATCATGATGATTTCAACAATGCATCATGATCTTCAATAAAGTCTCCAAAATCTGTTGATGCTTATCAACAAGATATCTACGCTAGGCCTCAATGTCTTTACAACATAGCTTTCTGTTTCGGGCCTCTGTTCTTACTGTCACAGTAACTACTTCAAGAGAGGCACTTCAGGAGTAATTCCTTCAGAGGAGTAACCGTTGCGGCTACAGATTGTGTATTCAATTAAAACGACCCTGTCTATGTAGTCTTCTTAACAAATCACGAGTTGTGCTTCTACAAATTCATTCTAGGTCTGATCCTTTCAATGAATAACCCAGCAACAGAATGCTCGACCTTTGGCTTCCTTCTTCTTCCGCTGGACCTTCGGCTCGCTTGACCTTCAGCTTTTTTCTTCTTCTGCTGGACCTTTGGCTCGCTCGACCTTCAACTTCCTTTCTTCTGTTCCTTCACGTTCACAAGTTGTGAATTGTCCTACTTCTCTATGATTGATACCCGAGATCCCTCCTTGAGGTGAAGCATTTGACTTGTATTTATACGGGTTTCACCAATACCCAAAAGACACGTTTATTGGAGGGAGGCCGACTTGTTGTATGAGGTCGCACATTACAAAATATATCTAGACTTGTTTATTTCTGGAAATCTCATAGGAGAGGCTATACCCACATGGAGGTCCCACATCCATGTCATCACCTTAATCACAATCGCAACTTTAGAAAATCGAAGGTTTTACAAGTGTGCACATGCTTTGTCTTTCGATATTGTCGATACCCCTATTGCGGACCGAGTAGATGCGATATTCTATTAAACTATTTTTGATAACTTTGTCGGGTCCACAACTCTATTGCAATCGGCGGTTTGACATCCCTTTGAAACTTGCGATTCAATGAATGCAATATTACATTAGTCCTAAGTTGCAGGAAACGCAGGGGGAGGGGTCGTTTCCGTACGGAAACGAAACGGAAACGCGTTTCCGCGTACCGTACGGCGTGGAAACGCGTTTCCGTCCGTACAGGCGCGTTTCCCGAAATGGAAACGCGCCCGTACGGACGGAAACGCGTTTCCACACCGTACGGGCCCC
>APFE031483521.1:0-10752 GCA_000404065.3 Pinus taeda | reverse complement strand
TATATTATTATATATATTCGCGTTTCCCCGTTTCCAAAATTTGGGGAGGTCGCGTTTCGTTTCACTTCCGCGTTTCGTTTCGCTTCCCCGTTTCCTCGTTTCGTGCAACTTAGCATTAGTCATATTATAATGATGCAGCGGGTCTACAATACCATCGCAATCAGCGGATTTGAGTGTAACATTCTTTATGACTTGCATTATGTAACTTTTGATAGGCGGATGCGGTATTGCATTAGCGTTGTTACCATAAACTATTTCGAGTCCGCATATTATATCGCAATGGCAAATTTAGTGTGACATTCCTTTAAGACTTGCGATGCGAAGGTTCCGGTATAGCAGATGTGATATTGATTACGGCGTTTTGTAATGGGACCATCAAGTTTGTAACTCATATCGCATGTTGGATTTTTTGGTCGGTGATACATTAACTCCTCCGATATGTTAACTCTTTTGATAACACTGCTTTCTACCTTTCGGCTCTTTCTCTTGGGCATATGCGATATTTCAATAAAAGCGAATTGTAACAGAATGCTCCTCCGTTGCAATGCTCCTCCACTGTTTGTTGCTCTTTGCTCCTCTGATATCATTGTTCTTCCTATGACTTCCAATAACCTGCTTTCAATGAACTCTTTCGATAGCTCTTCTTTCACTGCTCCTGTTCTTGACTTCCAATGGCTTCCAATGTCTTTCCAATGGCTTTCCTTCTTGGCTTCTTGGTCCTGTTACTTCATCGATCTACTTCTCCTTGGCTTCACATTACTATTTCGTACCCTAGAATATTGCCATATTGACATCAATGACAATCTAGATCAACAGAAACTGTAGGTGCTTGAATACCTCTTTACAATAGAAGCGCTCACCACCTATGAAAGCACACATGTTGCCAAATGTTGTAGTCATGGAGTAGCATCACCATGCATGTTCTGCCACTCAAGCGAAGTTAAATTCCCTTGATCTCTAATTGCATGGTTGGTCCCAGAGGCATCAGCGTTAAGGATGTAGTGGCTTAATTATCCTCATATGATGTCACACTCCTTATTAAAGACCAATTTTTCTAATGCTTGTTGGAATCACAATTGCCATTACACCAAAACCCACAGGTGTTAGTAAACAGACACATTGGCAGAGTTAACAGATCCACGAGAGGCAGTTAAGCACATGTCATGAAACACACAAGGAGCATTGGTTTATCCAATGTCCAACAATCTCCCCCCCAATGCGAGTTGGGTGTGATTCAAACTCGAGACCTTTGGCTCTGATACCACTTTGTTGGAATGACTATTGTCATTAAACCAAAACCCGCAAGTGTTAGGAAACAAATATATTGCCAAAGTTAACGGATCCACGAGAAGTGGATAAGCACATGTCACGACACACAAAGGGAATGACAGTTTATCCAATGTCCAATAATGCTTTCATATAACCAACCTAAACCTCTAGATCTTGGTGTGGTTTTTCTTGGTCCCAACATCAGGGGCTAATGATGAAAGCCATAATACATGATAGCATTTACGTGTAAGAACATATGTTAAGGTGAGTACTAAGTACTAAAATATTTAGTATTTCTCACCAATTATCCACATCTACACAAATATGATTATATGAGTTCACATCTCTAGGCTGAACAATGTCCTTAATCTACCTTAACATGTTGTCCATCTAGTCATAGACCACCCCAATCATTTGTTGATCTGAATCTACAAACCTAATCATGTGATAAATTCAATTGTCCTGTTGAATTGCAAAACATGCATACCTTGTGACAAAAATCATTGTCAAGAAAAGTCTCCTTCACTACATTAACATCATCTCTTATCAATGCTCAATTCATGCCATACATCACTCATCACCATAGCACCCAAGTCTTGTTTCACCTTCAATAGGTGCCTAAAGGTGAGGAAATGGCTAGCAAATCTAGTTTTTGCAGTCTTAAGTAATTACAACCTAGAATGAATGCCATAAAGCAATTGGTCGTTATATACCTGATGACAAATTTAATAAATCACTTTTGTCTCTTATATAAATCATTAATCCATCCACATTATTTATGCTTGACAATATCATGCATGAAAAGGTTCAGTGTGTGCACCAAACACCCATACCAAAAGATGTGGATGAACCAGCGCAATGATCTTTCTTGCTCCCTTAAAATTTGTTGCATTATCGATGATTACCTGAATCGTATTATAAAGGCCACAATCATTAATGATTTCTGATAGGAGGTCTAATTTGAGCAAATGCAATGTTTGAGGAGTTGTGCGTTACAAGAAACACTGCACCACTAGCAGAAACACCAAAAGCATTTATCAAATGTTAGTTGCTATCATTTATCCAACCCTCAAATACAATGGATACCCCAAATTCCCCCCACTCATCCGTAAACCATGTCAAAGCTCTTTGAATTTTCGCTCTTTCCCTGTCTAGTAACACACTTCTAGTTTTCTCATAGTCAGGGCTCTTATATCCTTTGGGGCATTCATTGATGGCCTTAACCATATCATGCCAATAGGGAGAGTGAAGCACATTGAATAGTATACTGCAAGCATAGAGAAAAACACCACTTTTGCATCCACTTCATCTCTACCACCAATAGCAAGGAAATTTGCTATTTTTCTTCTAGATACAAAGATTCCAAAGCTATGAGGAGATGGAGATATGTTGCCAACAAAAATAGATTACGCATCAAATTGGAGAATTTGTTTTTACAACGCTTTCTTTGTGCAACTTCCTCTATCTTAATGTAGTTTTTCTTTCTTCCTTTGTTATCTTAGGAAAAACTAAAATCCTAATGCCACCCATCACTCTCCTCTATACCTCCTCCCTTTGCGTTGTCCCTGGGAAGCCCCTATTCTAGGTCACCTCCCCCACCCCTTTCTTTCCACCTATTTTCATACCAAGATATCTGAAAGGCCATTTGGATTGTGAAAATAGGTTTTCAGGCCTTGCTCATCTAGCACGAACGACATCCTAGCCTTCCAGATGATATAGTTGGAAGCTCCCTCCAACCTATCTTGATCTTTAAGCCCGACTGTGGCCATCTCTGCAAAAACTCAAAATTGGGGTGGAAATCTCCCTCTTTCTCTTACACGACTGCTGAATCTGCTATTCACACTCCCTTCTGGAGTGAGAAAAACTGCTTGCAGCTACTGTTGGCTGCAACTGGAAATTTGGATTTCTGAACTAGAAACCCTCAAAGAAATCTCCCTCTGTGAGTGCAATTTCTCTTCCTTCTAGCTGATTTTGCTACTACAACTGCTGCAAAACCCTCTGTGCCCAGACAACAACTCTGCTCTGTGAAAATATGAGCTATTGGTGCTCCCTCTATCTGCTGGAATCGTTTACTTTGGCAACTCAAATTTTTCTGCCACCTGCAACTGAAAAATTGAACCCTTGCCGAGCAACTCCAACTGCCTGCCTAGGCACTACGCAGCCCTAGAAAATTTCAGCGTGATACTCCCTCTGAACACCGAAATTTTCTTCCTTCGCCTCTGAGCTTCCCATCTGTCAAATATACTCTAATACCATGTGAAAATTTCATGAAATGCAGCCACTGGAAATATTTCTTCTAACTGATAAATTAATTATGCACTTTATTGTGTTTACGACAAAATAGTGAAATATTCACACTGCAATTTCTTCACCAAATAATATACTGCGGAAGCAAAAATAGGAATTTTTACCTACGAACTGTGGGTATTATGCATAGGAGAAATTTTTTTCTCCTAGATGGTCCTCAATCGGTAGCCAGCAGCAACTTGCAACCACTAGATAGCTCGATGTGCCATTTTCTCTGCCACCTGATCCAGCCATGTGGTCCCTCGCCCATCTATTATGAATGTATGTTTGAAGGTGGACCTCTCAACCCCAATGTTGATTTGGGGTAGCATCGGATGTGCTCTAGCCATTAAAATTGGTGGAGAGGCTAAAGCACATGAGATCTCCAAGACCCATAGATGGTTTGGATAGATTGTACCCGGTTTGGGAAATATTAAAATAATTAATATTTTTAATGGAGTTCCTAAGTCTAAACTTAGGAAAATTAAAATATTAATGGGTATTAATATAAAATTGGGTTAGAAGGTTCCAAAAGTCATGGATCAAGCCAAATCTAATCTTAGTTGTTTATTAGAGAATTAATCTCGATCGTTGAAGGACCAACGAGAAAAGTATAAGAAGAGACTTGAGGATCAATTGAAAGATACACCAAAGTGATCAGTCATTCGATTTGCTAGAGCGGGGTTGCTAAGCAAAGTCGAATCAGTGATCAGCAGCGAGGGGCAGTGAGTACTGGACAAAGAGGCAGAGACAGTGTCGAGAGACTAACGCAGAGGCAAAGAGCAAGAAGCAGCAGCCAGAGCAGGCCACACAAAGCCCAACAAAGAGCGCAGAGGCAAAGAGCGAGAAGCAGCAACCAGAGCAAGCCACGCAAAGCCCAGCAGAGACAACGCAGAGCCCAGGGGGACTGCGTCATCCACGTAGATAGCAGCTGGTGTGACGCAGAGGGTCCCAAAGGCTACGCAATGCCTCAGAGGGCTGACGCAGATGGGTTTGGGGCTGACACAGAGGCCAAAAGGGCCAGCGCAGAGCTTCAGAGTCGCTGGAGAAGGTTTCGTGGGACATGTTTTTTGAATACCTATTTTTGAATAGAGAGGTATTGCTGCCAGTTATTTTTTCTATCTGGTGAGCCAGCTTGGCACCCAGTTGTACTCAAGGAAATACTACATAATAATAAACCCTTAGAATAGCTACACCGGTTTTCCCGCATTGGGTTTTTCCAAGGACATTTGTCCAAAAATGACGATGTCACTTGTGTGTTTATTTTCTTTCAGCTGATGATCTATAGATGTTGTGACTGTATTGTGTTTATTTCGGTATTTAAATCTTTTAAATAACTTGTTCAGAATTTACAAGGAGAAGAAATAAACTAGCAGAATACAGATTAATTTTCTAACAGATAGACTTAGAAAATTCAACACCCAAAGGTATGAATTTTCATTAGTTTACTTGAGTAATTTTGTTTACTTTTCATGGACACTTTTTGGTATGGATTAGATTGGTGGGGGGATTCGGCGGAAAGAGTGAGCTAGGTTTGTGCTCTTGTCTCCTCTACCCGATTTGGTGTTTAGCCTTGTATCCTAGTCTTGTGGGATTTCCTTTACTAGCCACTAGCTTTAGGGTTAGCACTACATGAGAAATCTAGATTTTGGTTGCGTGGTCCCGCTTCGAGACACCATATACATCGCCCCTTTCTACTTCCTCAAGGTTCTCAAAAGGAGAATCATCAAAAATAATATCCTTGAGAAAGATAAGGTCAGTCTCAACTTCACCTTCTATAGACTCATTCTTCCCAACACACGTGTTCTCAAAAGCATCCTTCTCATCATGCAGGCCTGACGATGACTCGTCTTCCTCCTCATTTCTTAAATTCTCAATGTCTTGATGATGCTCGATGAAGGCTTCCTCTTGGATGCTTAATGCAAGGTATACTTGAAAGTGACTAAGAAAGCCATCAACGAACTCTTCAATAGATGAGATGCTCTTGGGTTCATCATCATGCAGCCATGAGTTATGACCACCGAGAGATCCCATGAACAATAATATAAGGACATCTTGGTGAACCACTTTCTCCTTTGAAGTATGTGCATTGAATCTTTCTACATGGTCAATTGCGAAGAGTGGATCACCATCAAACACGGACACCCCACATACCATACTTCTCGCGACATGATTAGGATGCCCAGGGATGCTAGCAATGTCCAAAGCGAGAAATTTGTCAAAGAAAGACAACCTATTTGAGATATGCATGAAAAATATGTAGGAGTCGCCAAGGTCAAATTAAAGATTCATTAAAAAATGCTTATTTCACCCTACAGGCATTTACCTTAAAGTTCAATGTAGAACTAGGGCTTTGTTCTTCCAATGGAGTCGCTAATAATGATATGTCAATATGTCATATAGGGATTAAAACACACGTTTCGTGTCCTCGACAACAATGCCAAAATGTTACCGCTCAAACTAGGGATCCCTAAAGGGCAAATGCTAAACCAAGAGCAACAAATGGAGGCTTAGCCCACTGTCACCTTAGGTAAGGCTCCCTATTAATTGCGGACTTTCACCGATAGGAGGAGACCCGGCATATTATGGAGTCATCAATGAAAGATAAATCAATAAATGGATGTGTTGGGACCCAAATGATTCCTTTACAGAAGAGGTTTAAGGATGGAGCTTGCTTGCTTTCTAAGCAAGGTACAATGACTTCTAGGAGAGGAATGAGAGGATTTGAGGGTTAGGTTTAGGGGATATGATTCGTGAAAGAGGTTCCCAATCCCTAAATCCTTATTGAAATCAATATCCCAGATGGTTCCTAGAGAATTGTCTTTTCAAAGGAACGGGTCCACACGGGACCAAGTGGACCCAGTTTAGGGTAGGAGGAAAGAGTACGGCAACCAATGACGTTCTTACCCTAGACAAGGTAGGGGAAAGGATCAAAGAAAGAATCTTCACTTAAAGGTGATGAATTGATCCTATGAGGCACTAGCCTTGGTGATGCTAGGGTAAAGTTTGATCTCGGAGCTAGGGCTTAGCTTTTCTCACAACTACATCGTCGAAATGGCCTCAAATTTGGAGGTCTTGAGGAGACACCAACACAAGAGGGGCTAGGAGATCGAACTTTTTGGAGGGCTAGTTCATTGGGAAAATGATGCCCTAAGTGACCTAACTTGGCTAGACCCAGGAAAAGGTCAAAGAAATTGGTTTAAGGTGACCACCTTTTGGTAGATCAATGCCTTAGTCTTGGGAAAATGGAGTCTATGGTGAATATGAGTGACGACCTTTGGTTCTTGATAAAGGAGGCCTTAAGACTACTTCGCTAGCCTTCCAAGTCAAAGAGAAGCAATCTTGCAGCTTTTATACTTCGATGTAAGGTGATGGCTTATCAAGATGAATTCATTGATAGAATTACCCTAGGAGATTTTGTTCAAATTACATGGCCCATACATTGAGAGATGCTATATAGAGACAAAATTTCCACAATTTAAGCAGTAAATGCATGCAGCAAGTTGCCCTAAAAATAGCGAAAATCCTAGTCCAATGTATATGACAAAATAAAACAAGAATAACATTAAAAGCATGTAACTACATGTAATAGAACATATCCAACCATCCACAATTTGACAATAGAGAAGCTCCAAGATAAGATAAATCGAATCCACACATCAAAATTCATCCATAAAGCTCCAATTCATCCTCCAAGAAAAAGTGTGAAATTCTCAAGAGAGAGAAGAGATCCAATCCAAAGTGATGATGAGTAGATGAACTCATATCACTTGCATTTATACACTAATGAGGAGTTCAAATTAGCCTCCTTGGCCTACATAAGCCCCAAAATAAAATAATGTTCTAATAATCCAACTTTTGGTGACAAGCCCACCAAACTAGTTCATAAATGAAAGAATAAGCCTCTCAAGAGGTCAAATAATAATCTATGCATGACGTAGGACCCTCTAAGAGGCCTAATGAGGTCCATGGGTGCCATAATGAAGAGTAAGACCCTCAAAAGTGATGGACAAGGGGTTGACCGCTTCTTCCCCAAACAATAAACCTATGGTGCTCCTAATGGGTGTGGGGGCACATTAATAACCTCATGGGTCTCCAAAATGAGTCGAAGAATGCCTGTAGATCATCTGCAGGTGCTCTGATGATGATGCCAGGGATGCCACATCGTCCTACAAGTCCTAGGTTAGCTGCCAAGTGCATGATACGTCTGTGGGGTTGGCTAGGCAAAAATGAACCAAGTGCATCTTCCTCATCCAACAGGAGTATCCCGAGCATCTCTGACCATCCTCGGGGATCCATGGAGTGTTTTCTACTGTTGTGAAGGCTGATGTCTCTCAATGCACACCCTACATGTGCCAATGTAGCCTTTGGGGGATTAGAACCCCATATAGGGAGACCAAACCCAAGATGGAGACCTTCTACAATCCTGCGTAAGATCCAATGCATCCCCTAGCCTTCCAGTATAACAAGTCATTAGAGAAATAGAGTAAATGAACTTACCAATCATGGATCACAGGTGGGGACTTCATAATGGCCTGCCCTTCCATAATGGGCTTCGGGATGTACCAATGTCTCCTAAACTCCAAATGGGGTTAACCAACAATCCTATTAGGTGGTTTCCACTTTTAAAGGGGATAATATATTCAAGGTATTTCCTTCAAAAGGTGGTGGCATGTGACAGATAGGTGAATGAAGTAGGGGATGAGAAAGGGCAGCCCTAGGTCACATGCTGGGGTACAAGGGTGGCTAATAAGAGGGAAGCCCACACTTGGGTTTATAATGTATAGGAGGGAGCAATAGTGGTACATGAGGTGCCCTGGCCTTGATTTTTCCACCCTTCTTTATATGCCTTTTGCCTTTTTGTGGTTTTCTTTGATTAATTGCTCGGGGCTCAAGGGGTAAGAGCATGATGTATAAGACATAGCAGTGAATACCCCCTTTTAAGGTAGGGTGGTTCATTTCCCACCAGGGGTTGGGACAATCATGGGTTCCTATATGATGAAGGAGCTCATAAAACCTGTAGGAACCAAGTTAGTGGCCATGATGATGGGTAGAACTCAAGTATTGGCTTTTGCCCACATGCTAAATGTGTTTGTCTTGGCCATCTTTTGCATTTTGTAGTACATTTTCCTGTTGAATGTGGCCAAATATGCTTTTATCTTTCTTTTTAGCTGCATCAACCTCCGGGCATTGTTCCAGGCCATGACCCAAGGTGTGGGCAAGGGGAAGGGGCGAGCTAACCCTATGTGGACACTGTGGAGGAATGTGGACCCAGGTGGTTGAAATGATGAATGGGGTAATAATGAGTGGAAAGAGGGTAATATAAGCGGATAAGGGAGTGGGACCACGCAACCAAAATTGGGGTTTCCCATGATATACCATCCCTAAAGCCAAATGGTTAGTAAAAGAGATCCTACAGGACTAGAATCCAAGGTTAATATCCAAAAGGGGGCTAGGGGACAAGGGCACAAACCTAACATATTCTTTCCGCTGAATCCCCCATTAATCCATGCCCAGAAGTGTCCATGATAAGCAAACTACAATACTCAATTATCAAATGACAAGGCATACCTTTCGGTTCAGGAGGCCCACCTTCAAACATGATCATGGCAGATGGGCGAGGGACCACATGGTTGTCTCAGGGGGCAGAGAAATGGCACAATGAGCTAGCTGGTGGTTGCAAGGGGTTGCTGGCTGCCAGCTGAGGACCATCTTAGAGAAAAAAAGAAATCTCCTAGGGTTGTCACCCACAAAATGGTGGGTAATAGGACCCTCTTTTAGGAAATGACAACCTTTGTCTTATTCATTACTAGTGTAGGTGTGACTTTTATGGAGTATTTGCTATTGGAGATGTCTTTTTGGTATTTAAAGAAGGTCTCTTCATGGAAGAAATTGTAAGTTTACAGTTGTTTTTTATTGCTTTTCATGTAAATGAATTTATGCTAATGTTTTTCCATTATCCACGACTAAAAGCATATTATTTGTGGGAAATCTTAGTTAAATTTTCGCATGTTAAGTACTTCTTCCTTGAAATCCATAAGAGAACTCCTATTGCGCATCTCCTATTTATTTTCTCCCCTCACAAAAAAGATAGTTAAAGTGGAAAATTGAATTTTCCCCCCTTGCTCCAATCAATTGTCACTCATCTCTTGAATTTACCCTAAGATTCCATCACCCAAGTAAGGATTAGGCACTAGTAAACTCTGTGTTTATCAAAAACATCCAAAAAGTAAAGTATTTTCTTCTTTTATATTTCTCTAGGCTTCTCAAGGTAATCTGCTAGGGCTTTTCCTATAGCAAATTTGTTCCTAGGGCAATTGGATGATTGCTGGTGAAATAAAAATCCAAGATTTACCTCTCTACTCTCTTCAAATGCAAAATATGGCCTTTGCGGTGGTGAATCTTCCCGTAATAGGGCTGACATCATCCTCTGTTAGTAAATTTTGTGCCATAGATGATAGAAACCCTAACCCTGGCCTAGCTTCAACTTGAGCCTATTTTTAGGGTTTGTTCTATTGCTTTGTTGACTTAATTTTCTAGCAAACCCTTTCTTTGACTTGTATATGTCTAGGTATTCCATATTGTTCCATATCACGAAATAATATCTTATAAAGGCTTTTATCTAGCCTAGATGTGTTATACATTGCTCCTTTATCAAGAAGAATTGAGTTGTGTCCAACATATAGTACCTTCACCAAGCCTTTTTTCATCATCTTAAGCCCTATACTTAGAATATGTTTATAGGTGAACACTGGGATGCCTCCCTTATGGTGACATTCCACGAAGAGTAAGAGAGTTGTTGAAGTGACAATGGCAATATCTCCTCATTGTTGTTACAAGGTTTAGCCCTTACCTTATGAACCCCAACACAAGGCCTGCTAGATTTTGTTGCTACAAGTCCAAGGAATGCAAGTCTAAAATCTTGTAAAGCCCTATGTGATGATGATTCTGCGAGTGTGCCCCAATATCCCCGATGTTGGGCAATCATTGTGAATCCTCTTAGCTTCATCTTCATAATATTATGGTTTTATGGTACTGCTGACCAATGTTATGAAAATTGAATTGAATAAGACCAGACTGAACCAATGTTACTTGGGAGCGGGAGCGAGAGCGGAAGCGGGAGCGGAAGCGGGAGCGGGAGCGACCATTTTCAGAAGCTCCCGGTTTGGGAGCGAATCCAGGAGCGATTTTTTAAAA
>APFE031483518.1:0-21603 GCA_000404065.3 Pinus taeda | reverse complement strand
AGCGACTAGATGTCAATATGGCCCATGTATTAGGTCTGTAATTTCATTGGGTTGTGCCTGAAGGCTGCCCAAAGCAAGGTTTGACGATGATTTAAGCTGGAGATGAACATAGATTCATCATTCAGCAAACGCCTGTCAAGCAAAGTTAAAGCACGATTTATGCTTGGAGAGGAGGGCATTCAACAGGCTTCCTAATATACTGAACTTGATTTGTTTGAGGATTCCCAATTCCTTGTAAGTTTTCATATTAAAAAAGGAGATACCAAAAACATATACACCTTTGTACTTGATTTGTTTGAGGATTCCCAATTCTTGGTATGTTTTCATATTAAAAAAGGAGATACCAAAAACATATACACCTTTGTACACACTTTCGTTGAATCCTAAACCCTTTTAGTATTTTACTGAATTTTTTCATTCATGCAATAAACTTGAATTTGATTGAGCTACTTGTATATTGGCTTGAACGTTCTGGTCACAAACATTTCCTACAAAATTAATCCTTATCTGAATTGGAGTAGGGATATAGGTCTTCAGGCAATCCATTAATCTTATGTGGTTAGATTTCTCAATCACACATGTGTAAGAGTAATAGAGTAATGCATTTATTAATGCAGCCTTTGACATAGAAGTATATTTTTGTTTGTTAAAAAATAAAAAGAAATTTGAAAATAAGTTACTATTGTCAATTGAATTGCTCCTTTTTTTTATGCTTTTCATAATGGAAGTGCTACATGAATGTGTGCTCTTCTAAATGAAATTAAGACCTGCACTTCAAATTTGATCACTGGTTGGGACATTGCAGAATACTAATTTCAAATGTGGTTATGATCATAGTTTTTCGGTTTAGCATTTTATAGTTTTTCGGTTTACCATTTTTTTTATGTATGTTTAAAGAGGAGGCCAAATATTGTTTTGTTAAACCTAGTATTTTAATATTCACTATAAATTTTCATCATGTTTATTTTATTGATTTTGAAGTAAGCTGATTATGAAGTACGTGTGAAGTTTATTGTAGATGAACATTAGAGACCTAAAATAAAGTATTTCTGAAGTTCGAAATTAGACATTAAACACTCTTATTTTATTATTTTCGGTTAGTTAACGTTTTTTCCAAGTACACATGAATTTAGGCCTCAATATAGAGAGATTATTATTTCATATTACTTAATTTTTTTACTTGGTACACGTGCATTTAGCCCTCAATATACAAAATTACACTTTAATACATTTAATTTTCATAGCTCTCATAGCTTATTAAGCTTGCACCAAAATCTAGAATATAATGAAAAGATGAGGAACCTTAAGAACTCATAGAAAGCATTTGAAATCCCTTAGGTAGTCATTCATACCATCATGGGAATATCGTCATGAGAACGAGAGGATATTCAGGACTGTTCATTACTATTTTTATAGCTAAACTATTTATGAGTGGTCATGAGCATGAATGCTATGCATCAGGTTGATAAATTAGTTCAATCTCATTTAAATTTTGAAAATTATTTTTATTTATAGAATATTTGTGTGGATTTAAGAGGAGAAGGAAAAAAAAAAATCTTATAATTATCATAAAGATTCTTAAATTTTTAAGTATTGGAGAAGGTTAGTTGTTGTAATGTTGTTACGAGAATAGTTTAGAACTGTATTTATTTATTGGTGATGATATAAATGTATCGGAGAATGTTGTATGTTGTGATGATGTTATGACAATAATTTTGAATTTTATTTATTTATTGATGATGATATAAATGTAGTAGGGTGATTTGTCATTAATTTATGTAGACGGTCAAGGCAAAGTGAGCTTATTATTGCAAAACTATTTTTTAATTTTATAAAAATATTATTGTTAATATGTTTATCTATTATTTGATCATTCTACAGAATAATTTGATATTTAAAAAAACATTGATGAGAAAATAACTATAATATAATTAAACGAGTATAATAATAAGGAATTATAAAATTTTAGAAGAGACATAGCATGTCATTGTCATTATTTATATCATTTCGTACATTTGAGTTGAATTGATTTGTTTTTGTTGCATATGGTTATAAATAACACATATCTCAATTAGTATCTCTTTGGATCTAAGTGTTAAAGTTTCTTTAATCTCTAGGGCATTAAGCAAGCTCTAATTATTCCACCACAGAGAGGAGGTGTTAACCTCTCTTACAAGATTATAGTTGCCATAATAGGGGTACCTTATAAATTAGAAGAAAATAAGAGAAAACAAAGAGAGGTAATTTGCATCATAGGAAGCACAATTTTACATTTCTAAGAGAAAAATTGTACATAGACATGTTATGCTATAATCTATGTAAACATGGATATCTCAAAGCTCTAATAAATTGTATTCGCCTTAGCTATGTTGACAATAATTGACTTCAACCAATGAACTACAAGAAAATTAGATTCATTTGTAATAGATGTGAGTGAGACTATGATGTGTATAAATATTAATGTTTAAATATATCACCGTCACCATCATGACATAGAACTTCATGAAGTAGATGCATAATTGAGTATAGAAACTTGGGAAGAAAATTATCAATAACTCTATACCATATCAACAACTTCAATTAATTTCAAAAGCCTATATCAAATGGCATTAAACACATCAGAATCTATTAAAGGGTAAAAACCTGAGGCCTCCTTTATAGCAATTAGAAGTAAACACCTAAGAAATAAATGAATCAAGGAGGAAAAAATGAGGTAGGACTAGAATAAACAACTAAAATATCTAGGAGAAAATGACATAAATTTTGATAGAATCTCTTACAGATTCATTCCATCCCTTCCCTCCAACTCAATGAATATTTTATCATTGAACATTAGAGGCGTAAAATGAAACAAAAATAAATGTTTCTAAAGAACAAGTCTTGCAAAGTACTCAACTTCATAGTTTTCCTACTAAAGGATGTCTCAAAAATGTATATGGGGCGAAATGTTCATCCTTTTCCACGAGCTACAATATATAGTGAAAAACATTATATTGTGGTGTTGGTGCATTTGAAAATCATTAAAATTATAGAAAAGAGGGGGATTGTGTCTAGTATATATTGAACCAAGCATGTTTATTCATATAATTAAAGAGATTTGATTGCTTGATTAGGATACCACCAATGGGTTGTATACTTGCAACAACAGAAGTGGGGATCAACATAAATTTCCTACACACTTTATTATTTCATTATCTCTAAATGGCTAATATTTTATGTGTCATTATAAAATCCTCAATTTTTCCTATTTATATATCAATCACTACCTAGTATGACTAATAAAGGATTGGAATGGAATTTCCAAAAAAATCTCCTTTGCTTGAATCCTTTTGGATCCAACACCCTTTCTCTTAACACAATATTGATAAATTCTTGTAGTAAGCCCTCACAAATAATGGTGCCATCATGCACATATTCTAAAATAGGTTAAAATATGTCAAGACCTATTTGAGGTAGTTCAATAAGTAGGAGTTTGGGGACATGTTCGAAGCCTAAGTAGACCTATCTACATAATTGGGCCAAGTTACATTACAAGTCGTTCATGAAATAATAAAAAAATGAGTTTGTTGAGTAGGAAACTTATGCTTGGTCACAAATGGCTATAACCATAAGTAAGACAAAAAAATTTAGAAAGAAAAATGAAGAATTCAATGGTTAAAGGAAGTAGAGAGAAGGTATAAATATTTCCATTTCTCAATGAGAAAACAATACTTCCATAAAAGAAAATTTGGTAATAAACAATATGAGGGAAACACATTAGAAGATCATAGGGTTATTGAATGATACTCACCTGATAACAATCGTTTCTCTAAGAACCTCAAAGGAATAGATGGTCCGTTATTCATAAAATAATTTAGTAAATGTTTGCTTCATTCTCTAGGGAGCTTAATGGATCTTCAATTAGAGAGATAGATCCTCTTAACAATCGTAAATAGCCCCATATTAAATTAGAAATATTTATTTTAGGATGTTTAACTAGGCCTTGTTAGTCCTACATGCTTATCAAAATGTGTTCTGAGGATAAACGTATAGAAATTTAAGGCCCATGATGTTAATGTATTATTATAAATGATTTCATGAGTAATTGAATTTATATACTGCTACCAAGGATCACATTAGACATGACATATGGAGATTTAGAAATCTATAAGTGGATAGTAAAATGGGGTGATGAATTCCAAGTCTATGTTTCAATAACATGACATTCCAAGTGGTGGGGAGGGGAGTTTTCTATTCAATACAAAACTATCTATGTTTGTATTCTATTGCCCCATCCATCCCTATCTCATGCAACTTATACTTTCCATAGGATAATGGGACTATTTTGGAGTAACCCATTATACCTATGAAACAAGCTTTTAATCTAAGGAAGAAAGGTGTACATTGAGGAATTTAAATTAACCAAAGTTTGTGAATTCATAATTGAATGTAGAAAATTGTGATGTAATGCCATTGCCAAATTTCCTTCTCTCCATGGCTTAGGTTAGAGTTGGAAGGGAAATTGGTGGTTACAATTTGCATAATGTTGTAGCCATTTCTAGGAGAATTTGAATGAAAAATGAGACTCCTGGAGACTAGAAGTTTTTGAGAATTCCTCACCCCTTTTACACTTTAATCTAAAGACTAATAATTGCATAACTTGATAAATTTTAGTTGTAACAAAAAGGCACACATTGTATAACCAAGTATATAACAAAAATAGCAACCATGAAAAATCATCCATAAAATCCTCATAATAACAAGTACTTGTGCTTATTAATTAGATTAGAATAATATCCCATATTAAGTTATGAAAAATCAAACCAAGTCAGGGTATTTCATTTACCACCCAACCATAGATTGGGTTAAATGAAATATTTCTTTCATTAAATCACCGTTGTTCTATATCTGAAGCACGAATGTGGGATCTCATACAATAAACTATGAAATAAAAAAAAAATGGAATTCATAGGTTAAACCGCATCCTCTCTTGAGCTATAGTTATCTCACCTAAATTGGCCTTAAGATAAAAAAAAACCAAACCAAACTTTTATGCCTTAGAATTCCTTAACCATACTTTGAGAAATGTTCATGTCTCCACCCACTTGTCAAGGGCTTCTGTGAGAAGACCACTTCCACCCAAAACCCTTGGGTATTTACTAAGACCACCTCACCTAGTTGCAAAACGTTCTTGTAATACAAAGCTCGAAAAACAATGAATCCCATCACACCATGGTTATCTGAGAAATGATAAGGTAATGTTGAAATCACATTCAAACCAAAAAAAAAAATGCCAATGACAACAAATAAACAAATTCATGTAGCATGCATTCACATTTTCCATCCTACTGAACTTTTTTATCCATCCCTCTCCTTCCTTTTCTTCTTTCCTTTTCTTGTCATTTTCCATCCTTTTATTGCTTTCTTGCCAACCTCAAAATCTAGGTGAATTATTGATATTTGAGACTCTCCCTTTCATTATGTTGGGGGCTTGTAAACCAATTCAAGCATAGTTTTTCATTTCAATATTGTGTAATAATCAAACTGAATCCAAGCATAGTTTTTCATTTCAAGCTTCTGTAAACATGAAACTGAATCCAGGCATGGTTCCCTATGGTTCAAGCTTGTCTAAAATCAACCCATTTCCATTTTAACCCTTATGATTTCCATTCTATTAGTCTTTTTGTCAGATGATCCTTGGTTGTTTTCATCCCATCTTCACTATCCCTTTTGCTAATCATACACTTTCACTTGGTTGTTTTACCTTTTTTGAGGAACAGTTGCAATGAGTGGTCTTACTAGCGAACGTCTTCACATAAATCAACATGCTTTGAGAAGTTCCAACATCACCAGAACTAGTTGCTACCCTAGAAACCACTCGTTACTCAAATTGGAGATTCTTTTAAGCTCTTTTTAGACTCTCTGAACATGAAAAGATTGTTGAGCGCTTGTCGTCTCTAGCTCGTTAATGGACTAGAATTGATATCCACTTAGTATAGTTTTACCCCTTCTTTGGGCTGAGATAGATTAACTATGAAAAAGGTACTCCTTTGTCAAACATGATCAATATGTTCTCTCTTGTATTGTTTTATGCTTTTTTGGACTTGAGAGACAAAAGTATGGAACAAAACTTTTAGATTTCTCTTTTAGTCTCTTTTCATATTCTCTAGATATTAAAAGGACTGAGTTATATTTGTCCTTAAACTCGTTAAAAACATCAAATAGCAACAAACTTGTCCATCTAGACAAGGCCAAGTTTCACCTTCGCTAGACTGACTAAAACATCAAATAGCGAGTGAAATTATACAACAAGCATATGTTATCCTCCTCGAGATTGATAAAAAATAAAGAGGTACTCGTATAAAATGACTAGGAAAAATGGGAAAAATCTAGGAACAATTTATGGTAGTAGGTCATTATTGAACATGACACTTTCACCTCATCGCTGTGACTATGTGCGTTGGGTCACTCAGCTTGATGTTTATCATACTGTTGGTCTATCATACCATCCATTGGTTTGTTTTGGGGTCCATGCTATCAATTCACTTTAGTGTCGCTGATATGTTCAAGGGAAGTCATTTAGTTCAAAATTTCATCCTTTACTATACATTAAACCTTCATTTTCATGCCTGCCATTGCTGAACCTTGTGTCGTTATTTGGTGTGTCATCTCCAAAATCATCTAGCTCATTTCATGTCATTTATGTATGATACATCAAGGCCCACCTGCGACGAGTCACTTCTTGTTGACATCAGCACATCATTCAAGAAGTTGACTTAGAAACACCCCTTTAGTACCTTGAGGCTTGCATACATCAATGGTAGGTTTCTTGCTTCTGGCGATAGGTTGGCATCACTGACCTTGGACCAAAAGACTTTTTATGGTGTTTGATATCAAATCATTTATTCACACCATGTGAAATGTACTTGAGTAACTTGAGGGTCATTATCATTATCGGTGATTCCTCTCGTGTCTGTTAATGACTTACATCATTGGCTGGTAATTGGATGATGTCTCTACATGCTCGACTTCATATCATCTATTCACATGGTTAGACTTGTACTTGAGTGAAATATTGGATGAGATTGAAGACCCTGGATCTAGTTTCATCCATCCAGGATGCGATATATTTTTCAGAAGTACTATATCAAATGTACAATGGCCTTACATTCATGGTCATCCATTCATGGGTCTACATCTATAAACAACTATATTTGTACATGTAATGAAAGTTTATGAAGTTGAGCATGGGTATGCCTTCCCTTAGCAAAATTATAAGAAAAAATCATAGTACCATGATATTTGTGTTGTAACTCATTCAGGTCACCTTCGGGTTCAAATCCTTCTCTCCAAATGGTAAAGCATCTCACTCGACATGGTTATTTTCGACTTCATGCTTTAGGGGGCATCTGTTACAGGTATATTTGGGCACATCAACCCCAACTTCTAGATCTGTATTATTAGGGTCTATGAACCCCTAATTTAGTTTTTTTCATTCCCTAATGATGTTAACCTACATCATGCTTTCTTCCCAAGAGTTTCATGACACCATTCATCCAAAAAATGTCCCTAAGGAGATCAACGCAGGTTGCCTTCTATCTGGCTGCAATGAATGGCAGGCACTACATTGTCTAGGTGCTATGCATAGTACCTGGAATTTGTATCACCTATGATGAGAAAGATCCGTCAGCTTTTGCAAATGAATACATTGGATTCCTCATCCAATGGATGCTTCTCGAGGTTTCTAGAAGGATTGGGCTCGCTCTTCGATGAGGAAGGAGATGAATGAACCTTATTCCATTATCCCTTCCTCCATGGAACCACTTCCCAAATATGGTAAAGCATTCATGAGGGCCATTAATGGCCAAACCTCCTCTATTAAGCTATAAAAGGATGAGGCATTCATGGTTGGTCCAAGGTTGAAACTTCTTAAGCTATGGAATTGCAACTTGGATGAGATTAGTAGAGAGAGTAATGTTATCATGTCAAATTGTTATCTCCATGAGGACAGAAGGGCTTGAAGCTAGGAGGATGATGCTGAATTGAACATGCATCTACATGGGTTGTAATATTCCTTTCTATGAATAAAGAGTTCTATGTTTTTTCCCATTCATGTGTTATGTGATGTATATTGCACTTTCGATTCTATAATATGTTTATTTAATAGATCGATATGTATGCCTTGATGGTTTTCTATCTTGGCTTGTGTGTAGGTACCTTTCAAGTGAGTTAGGTATGGAAGGGAGTAGTGAAAGCGGTCAAAGGGGAGAGGGATTGAGTGAGAGATACATGTTGGTACTTTTTCTCCTGTTTCTTTTAACTTTTAGCTATAGGAAAAGCAATGGAATTACTTTAACTATTGTTCTAGACTTCCTACTGTTGGAAATAATACTGAGAGGGGGGGGGGGTGAATCAGTATTAGCAAATCATATACTTTTTCATTTTCACACTGAGATTCATATACGCGACTTCAGTTAAGTATATCAGCGTATATACGTGATTGTGTTAAAAGCAACTAGCGTACATTCAGTAACCTTTATGATTTAGTTAGTTTATATTCAGTGAATACATCAGAACATTATTAACCATATTGACAGTAAACAGGAGCAGTATAACATAACAGATCAAAAGCCACACACATGAACACCATGATATAAGGTGGAAACCCAATGTGGGTGAAAACAACCTGTTGCAATTTCTTTCTATCTTCCTTTAATAAGAAACTTCTTTTACAATGTACTGGTGCAGTCCTTTACCAGTACACAGGCTTCTACCTACAGAAGGCTACCACCTTCTTAGCTCTTGTACTATCTGTTCCATTTACTAGTACGTAGGCGCTAGCCTACTGAAGGCTCCAACCTTTACTCGTTTTCCAGATGCTCCTAGAAGGGAGCTACAACCCCCTCGCTCTTGTACTGGCCAATATGTTTACCAGTACGTAGGCACCAACCTACAATCATCCATGGACCACGTTTCATACATTTTCATACTGGATCCATAAAACAATCACCATTGTAATACAATCAGTCCCTGAATCACCCAATACTCAAACCATGCCACAGAACACAAACCAGAGCCCACAACTCTGCAACAATCACTAGAATCAACAACAACCTGAAACACCAAATCGCATGATGCATACACTACTTGGACGAACCCAACCTGCGTGTATACATGCTTTTACCAAAGACAACCCGCGTACAGATCTGCAACTCTACCTCATAACTCTGTAGCTATTTCAGACATCAGAACAAACCCAGATCATAACATTCATACAATAACCATGCATCAATAGATCTAGTCTATCCATACTCAAACCATATACAGATAATCATTCCAAGCCTTCAGATCCCAATCCATCGTTCATCATCCTTCACATGAGTGCCTCGTTGGTTCAGATCATGCAAGGCATCACCAACCCATAACCAGCATCTAGATCTCACACTTTATCATATCTTCATCACTTGCTCACTCTTGCACTACTTCTTGGCC
The DNA here is from genome assembly GCA_000404065.3 of Pinus taeda. Lineage (NCBI taxonomy): Eukaryota > Viridiplantae > Streptophyta > Pinopsida > Pinales > Pinaceae > Pinus > Pinus taeda. The sequence goes on along the minus strand of APFE031483518.1, from coordinate 12,132 downwards.
TAATGATCTTCTCCTTATATAGATTTAGGCTTCTCTCAATACCATGGTCCAAAACAATGTAGAATCAATACCATGAACCCAATACTTGGGGTTGTCACTTCAGACCAAATAATGGAAACTACAATGTATTGTAGTGTTACTGAAGGAAAAATAGCTTCAATGCAACATGGATAAAAATCTCACAGATATTGTCACTGTGGCCTCAGTTGTTGATTATCTCATCAATATAGGTAACATCTTAAAATTGAAAAACCAAAAGGTGAGATGCATAGATAATTTGAAATGACAAATTTGGGGATACTTTAGGAGCGTTTGTATAGAAAATGCAAGGTAATTTTTCATGTCTTTATGTTACAGGCCAAGGATGTAAAGAAATACATAAAATATTAAATATCATGGTATAAGTTGATTGCAGGTTATTTTGAGACGGGAATGGAATTCTCCTTCCACCGGTTCTAATCTATTGGGTATAACTTTAAATAAGAAACTGATAGTTATGGTGTTTAATTTGTCTCACAATAAATGAAAATTCCTAAATTTGTTCACTAGAGAGAAGTATAGTGAGTTTTCATGTTTATGAAAGTTAACATCCTATTCCCAGGATGATAACTTGAAACTAGTTGGGCATATTATTTCTCATCTTCGTGTTCGTGTGTGATTTAAAAAGATAAACACATCCAAAGAATCAATAACAACTCTGGTAAAGTTTATATATGTGAAGCACTTCTAACAAAACTCATTGCTTAATGATAATTGAGTGAGGAATATGTCGAAGTCCTCAATCTTGCACTCAATCATAAAAGGAAGGTTGGGGTATCGAACATCTTGCCAACAAACTGACTCCAACAATAATGTGAAATCCAGGTTAACTGTGAAAGGTCTTTCCACTTTGTAGTATTGTTTCCTCTTGAAATCCAATAAGTATTTGGCTACTTAGATCCAAAAAACTCATGCCAGGTAGACTCTACATGATACAACTATGACGTGCAAGCTTGACATACACTCTAGTTTCCCTCTAAATCAGGGTATGTCAAAATATTATGAAAATCATAGCTATAAGTTGATCATAAAATATTGAGGTATTGTATGGAATAAACAATATACTATCAATGCACTAATAAAGAACTCAAAATAAAGGAATTTCTTATTGCTAAAATAGAGCCTCTTGGGATTCTCGGATAAATCACCTAACCTGCATGTCAAAAGGTTCCTAGAATAGAGTACCTCCTACCTAGAAGTGTGTCCCCTGCTCAAAATATAGAACCCTTCTCTACTGTCCACTTTTATCAAAGATAAAATTGTGCATAAAGCATAACTAATAGAAACACCTAAATTAAGAAAATTGAACATCTAAGTCAAACTATAAAAGCATTCTAAATATGGCTTTATACAATATTGAGGTATTGCATGGAATAAACAATATACTATCAATCCACTAATGAATAACTTAGAATAAACAGATTTCTTATTGCTACAATATCACCTCTTGGGATTCCCTGATAAAGCACCTAACTTGCATGGCAAAGATTCCTAGAGAAGAGTACGTCCTACCTAGAAGTGTGTCCTGCACTCAAAATATATAACCATTCTCTACTGTGCACTTTTCTTAAAGATAAATATGTGGATAAAATAGAACTAAGAAAAAAACCTAAATTAAGAAAAGTGGGCATCTATGTCCAACTATATAATCATACTAAATATGCATAAAATTGATGCACTTCTTTCATTACTGTTGCAATCTCATAAGAAAACTATAATCTACAACACGAATCCTAAGGCTACATGCATCTACTAAAGTTGAAGACCAAGTATATACTAAGATGAAGTATTGTTGAAGGAGAAATGCCTTCCAAACATCATATAGAGTCTATTGTGCATTCAACCCATCTGCACACAAGCCAAGGTTGCCACTAGGTACACTTCTCCCCTAAACAGAAACTACAATGTATTGTTGCTCTACTGAAGGAGAAACACCTTAATAGAAACACAAATAAAACTATAACATATAATGTCACAGTGGTATCGGTTGTAGAAGTTCTCATCAATATAGGCAATAACTTCGATAATTGAAAAAACAAAAGGTGAGCTACATAGATCATTTGAAATGATATATTTGGGCATACTTTATTATTTTTGAGGAGTGTTAGTATAGAAAATGAAAAATAGGCTGTTGCGTCTTTTTGTCATAGACCAAGGATGCGAATAAATATAGAAAATATTAAATAGCATGGTACAAGTCAATTGCAGGTTCTTTTGAAACAAGGATGGAGTTCTCCTTCTGTAGATTCTAATCTATTGGTTATAGATTTATATAAGAAATTTATAGTTATGGGGTTGGAATTGTCTCACAATTCATGGCAAGTCCCAAAGTTCTTAACTAGAAAGAAGTAGAGGAAATCGTCAGTTTATTAATCGAAACACCCTATTCGTAGGTAGATAACTTCAAATTAGTTGGGCATATTATTTCTCCTCTTCTCATACGTGTGTGCTTTTGAAAAGCTAAACAACTCTGAAGACTCAAGAACAACTCTAGTAAAGTTTATAGGTTTGCAACACTTTTTAGAAAACCCATCACTTAATGACAATTGAGTGAGGAATATGTCGAAGGATTGAATCCTGCACTCAGTCATAAAAAGGAAGTTTGTGTACCCAACATCTTGCCAACAAATCGACTCCAACCATAATGCGAAATCCAGGTTAACTGTGAAACCTCTTTCCCACTTTGTAGTATTGTTGCCTCTTGAATTCCGACATGTATCTTCCTACTTAGATCGACAAAACTTGTCCAAGGTAAACCTTGCACGATACAATTGTGATGTGCAAGTTTGACACACACTCTAGTTTCTCTTTAAAAGAGGGTAAGTCAAAATATTATGACAGGCTTAAGTATAATTTGATCATACACTATTAAGGTATTGTATCGAATAAACAATATACTATCAATGCACTAATGAAGAACTCAAAATAAACCTATTTCTTGTTTCTACAATAGCGCCACTCTTAGGATTCTCCAAGGAGCCTGTTATGAAACCAACTCACAAAAGGATAGAAAAGATATATTAATGCCTTAGTGTTCAGCCTCTTTGAGGGGGAAACCTCCTTTACATTACAAAAATGAATGATTTCTTGATGATTCAAATGAGAAAACCTCCTCTCTATATATACGAGTCTAGGGAGTCACAATATAACCTACTCGACCTAATAATAATAATATAAAGGCACAAAAATAAGAATAGATGGATTCTATGGGGCACAATATAACAATATGGGGACAATAGGGGCAGAACAATATTAGTAAGGGATACAACTACAATAGTAATGGGCTAATCACTAGTATTATAAGGACATAACATGCCCCTCTCCTTCAAAAAAGTGTTGTCCCAAATCCTTGAGTAGTTCTAGATGCTTCTGTATAAAATTCTCATGCTCCCATGTGGAATCTTCATCGGATAAGTTCTTCCACTTGATGAGGTACATCGAAATTGATCGATTTCATAGCTGTCAAGTTCTTTTTTTTGTGCTGGGAGAAGAATGATGAACCCTAATATCTTTGTCGTCGCCTCCATTCCTTCAGCCGCTGTCTGGCCTTTGCTCGGCCCTACAGAAGATGGTGACGCAAGTTTCAGAGGGGCCCCAACTCCATTGAATCCAAACCTAGCGAATAAGATCGCGTGTAGCCCTGCGAAGAAAAAGAAAAACATGCACGGGATGCGCTCACAGCAAGCTGCGCATGCACTGCAGCAGATATGGAGGCGGACACTCTTCATCTATAAGTTGTTATCAGCTTCACAGTGGGGATGAGGATGACGCCCGACCTTGAGGGACTTCTACAGGCTGCCAATATTTTCGATGTTTTCACAGGCAACAAATCAAACTTTGAGGGTTCCAAATTAACCTTGCATCCCAATAGCTTATGGATCTAGTACGACATTGCCAGGAACCCACACACAATATATGTCATGGAGAAACGTTGTGATCTTTCTAGACAGCCCCTGCACCCCAGCAGTCCATTGTTCCAGAGGGCCACCACAGAGTTCACCAGTCAGCAAAGCCCTAGCTCCAAGGGAAACATCATCAGAAAAGAATCATCTAGGAGCTTCCAAATCACCAGCTTCCTCTCGTCTCAGTTTTACAAAGGAAAGAAAAAGTCTGATCACTCTGCCTCGTTCCAGATCCAGATCATGCTCCTTTCTAGCAAAACTTTGCTATAATGGGTGTTCAGATCTAGTGTAGGACCTCAAGAAAATCCTAGAATTTAGGCTAGGGATTCCCTTTTCATTTCAACGACTCCTCCACGAAGGTAAAAAACTTGAGGATATTTATCCCCTTTCTTTTTACAACATTAATAGAAATGCCTCCATCATTTTTACCATTTGTTTGAGAGGGGGGGTTGTTTGATTGTTATCTTCAGTTGTGGCTTTTTCATACAAAGACATTGTCCATGCTCATATGCCCAAGAAAATAGCTCCACCAGCTCAGGCTTCGAAACCTTTTTTGGTGGAAAAAATGGAGGAAACCCCTTCCATTTAAATAATGCATCCAACATTGGATGAGAAAATCCAAAAGTATGCAGAGCATGCCATTATTTGTAGGTTCAATGGGCTATGGCCATGCACAGAAGATCCCTACCAATGGATTCATTCTAACTAGACCAACAATTGCAAGGTTCTCCTCTGCTTAAAGGGTTTCTTCATTGTAGTGTTTTCTCTCAGTGAGGACTACCAAAAAGCATTAAATGAAGGCCCATGGTTCTGGTGCTCAGCAGGTTTATTCCTCACCCCTTGGTTCCCAGATTTCGATCCCTCTACAAAAATATTCACCAAGGTCCCCATTTGGGTCAGACTTCCTAATCTCCTGGCACATCTATGGCACTTTGCTGTATTCCAAGGGATCGACAATACTCTAGGCCGCTTTCCAACCACAGACACCTCCAGAGGGGAAAAAGGCAGATACACCTTCGCCAGAATCTTTGATGTAATAGACATGAGCAATGGTATACCTGATTAGACTAATCTCAAAATTGGACACTTCCATTGGACTTAGAACCTAGATTACGAGAACACAGCCTTTCTCTGCCGAAATTGCCATCACACAGAGCACCTTCTGAGCTCTTGTCTGTCGATGCCTGCCCAAAAGAAGAAAGCCAATCCTAAGCCAAAATCCAAAAGCTGGAAACCTCATGATCCTCCCCCCATGGATGATTCTGATTCTAGCTCGAATGAAGAGCAAGGGGATGCGGAAGGAATGGACGCAAAGCAAGCACAGGATCCACCCTCTATTCGTCTTGAGGATTATACTGTCCCACCAAACTCGCAGAAAAGAACTCATGAGTCCTCCACCTCGGATTCAGACAAGGAGACCTCTCTGTTAGCACAGCTCAATTCGCAAATCATGCTAGCTCAGTAGAGTCATCTTGGTTGGGTCACAGTTGGTAAAAAGAAAGGAAAAAAATGCCGAATAGTTGGTTCTACCCATGTTGGGTAGAATCCTTTGTTCTGCTCTTGTTACTTTGTTCTTCCTGTTACTTCTTGTTTAGCACTACTCTCTTCTTTTTTTCTCTTAGGGGCCAAGGTGGATAGTGTATCCTTTCCGTCTATCCGTTTTCTTGCTTCTCCTGGTTGTAACTTCATATTGTACCATACATCCTCTTAATAGTATTAGTCTTTACTAAGAAAAAAAAAAGTTCTTGTTTTTGTGACTCCTTCTGGTTCCAATATAATTTTTCGTTCCTTGTGAAGTTCTGGAAATGTTGTTTGAACTGGGGGCTTGTCGCCTATAACCTTCTTTAAACATGAAACATGGAAAACTGGGTGCACTCGACAAGCTATAGGAAGCTCCAATTTGTATGCCATAGTACCAATCTTTCGCAACACCTTGTACGGACCATAATAATTTGGTGATAATTTATTATCCTTCTTAGCTTGCTCAAGGGACATTTGTTTATATGGTTTTAGGCGTAGGAATACCCAAATACCTCTATCAAAACCTATTTCACTACAATGCTGATCTGCCTGTTGTTTCATTCTATGATGCGCTAACACGAGGTTATCATTTAAGAGTTGGAGGACTTTTTGTTGATGCCCGATGAAATCTTCCACTACTTAAACCTTAGAATTTTCTTTCAAATATGATATGATGGATGGTCGTTGATATCCATAAAGTTCCATAAATGGGGTGATTTTTGTTTCTATATGCAAGGAAGTGTTATACCACCATTCAGCCAGAGGCAACCATTTGACCCATTGTATCTATTTATTAGATACAAAGCAATGAAGATATCCTTCCAAGCATTTGTTTACTATCTCAGTTTGTCCATTAGATTAAGGATGATAAGATGAGCTATGAGCTAATTGACTACCAAGACAAGAAAATAATTTTTTCAAAAAATTTCGAGTGAAAATGGGATCTCTCTCACTTACAATAATCCTTGGTTTTCCTTGTATCTTTTGAATTGTTTCCATAAATGCAGTAGAAACTATACTGGCTTTAAATGGATGTGATAATGCACAAAAGTGTGCGTACTTGGTAATTTTTTCAAATACCACCATGATGACACTTTTTTCCTCAGACTTGGGTAAACATATGATAAAATCCGTTGAAACCTCATCCCAATATTGGCTTGGAATGGATAAAGGTTGTAATAGACCCGGGGTCTTAGTTATTTCAACTTTCTTTTGTTGGCAAACCAAAAATTCTGCCACAAACTTTTGAATATCCAATTTAAGGCCATCCCAAAAAAATTCTTTCTTGACCCTGTGTTAAGTTTTTAAAAATCCTAAGTCCCCTCCTAAGGGAGAAGTGCGCAATTCAATAACAATCTTTTGCTTGAGTTGGGAATTCTTACAGAGGTATAAGCGATCTTTGTACCATAATGAATCATTTTGCCAGCTAAATGTATCTGATGTACTAGAATCTTGTTGTAACATTCGGATAAGTGCCGACACTTCTTCATCATTCTTACATTCGTCCCTTGCTTCATTTATCCAATCTAGTTGGATAATAGAAACGGCACACCATAATGCTTCCACATCCTCAACCTTTCTTGAGAGTGCATCTGCCACCACATTTTGCTTCCCTTTTTGGTAGATGATTTCAAAGTCATAACCCAACATCTTTGTCACCCACTTTTGTTGCTAAGACCGGTGCTTGGCACATTGCCTCTTTAAGATGTTTGAAGGCCTTGTTGCTTCTGGAGTCCATGAAAATGCATCTCTCCTCAATAATGTTGTTAGAGGTGCTACTGTTATCCCATAATTATTAACAAAATTTAGATAATACCTTTTCAACCTAAGAAATCCTCACAGATGCCTTATGGATGTGGGAATTTTCCATTCCTTGATTGCTTTAATTTTGCTAGGGTCTACATTAAGTCCTTCATGAGATACAATATGATGCAGATATTCCATTAAAATGAGTCTCCTTTAATATCTTTTCATCTGACTCATAAAATATGAAAAGACTATTGAGCAATTGGCCTCTCCGGCGCGTTAATTTGATTAGAAGTGCCATCCCTCCTCTAGATTTTAATATTTTTGGACCTGAGGGATCATTGCACAAAAAGATTGAGCAGTTGTGTTGTTCGGCTCATTAAAACTATCGAAAAGTCATCCCTTTCATAATATTTTATTCTTTTTTTGACTTAAGGGATTATATTACGAAAAAGGATTACTGGATTTTCCTCTCCGTCTCTTTTCAAACTCTCTAAAATTGAAAATGACTCAGTTTTCTTTGCTGTTAAACTCGTTAAAATAATAGTGACGAACTTGTCCATGCAGATAAGGTCGAGTTTCATTGTTGCTAGACTTGTTAAAACATAGCAACGAGTTTGGCTGAAGGGAAATTTATGCAACAAGCATATGTTATCCTCCACAAGATTGACAAAAATATAGAGTTACTGGTTAGAAATGACTGGGGAAAAATTAGGAAGAAAAATTGAAGAAACTTATTGGTAGCATATCGCTCTTGAAGATGACACTTTCACTCCATCACCATGATTGAGTCGGGTTGGGTTACTCCATTCACCAGTCATATCACCATTGGTCCTCCTTACCATCCATTTCAGGGGTTAACGCTACCAATCCATTTTAGTGTGGTTGATATGTTCAAGAGAAGTCACTCAGAGAATTCACCAACCCAACTTTTGTCTCCTCCACTGTAATACCTTCATGCTTCATTCTTTCATGACAGCCACCCTGAACCTTATATCATCAGATTATTTTCACCTGCACAAAATCATTTTCTCTATTTTGTGTCTTAGGTGTGGGATTCATTAAGGCACTCCTACGATGGGTCACTTCTTTTCGACATCAGCTCATTATCCAAGAAGTTGACTTAGGAACAACATTTTCAGTACTTTGAAGCTTGCATGCCTCAATGGCAAGTTTCTCACTTCTGGCAATAGGTTTATATCAATAACCTTCAACCGAAAGATTTTGCGTGGTGTTTGACGTCAAGTCCCATATTCACACCACGCGAATTGTACTGCAGTACCTTGAGGGTCATTATAATTATCGGTGATTCCTCTCACACCTATTAACAACTTACATCATTGGCTAGTAATCACGCGATGTCCTTCCATGTTTGACTTCAAAACATCTTTCGACATGGATCGACTTGTACTTCGGGCGAAGATTGAATGAGTTTGAAGACCCTGGATTTTGTTTCATCCATTCAGGCTGCGATATATTTAGGAAAATAAAGAAATCAAATGTACATGATAGCTGAACAGATAATCATCCAAGCCGAACAATGATGGCTCTACTAGAATCATCAGCTTGTCACATAGGAGATTCTCTCATATGTACATGAAAATGAATTTATAAAGCTAGGCATGGGAATGCCTGCCTCAGCTAGATCATGAAAATATTATGAAGATAATGTATTGTATTGTATCTTATTACAGGTCACCTTTCAGTTCAAAAAACCTCAGATCCTCATGATAAAGCATTTCACCTGACATCAGAATACTTACGACATCATGCTTTAGGGGGCAACTATTATAGACATATTTGGGAACTAAAACCCCAATCTCATATTTCCATAAAAAATGGCTTCTAAGCCCCTAAAAGTGTTGTTACATACCGTAAAGGAGCAAGGTCAGCTGATTACATCATCTCCGAGAAGTTCTCCCTGAAAAACTACTTAGAACTGGTCAAAACAGGACCATACAAACTGCTCAGTGCTAAGGGTGCAATGCTTCTCACCTTCCACATGCAAAAAGTGTGATGCATGCTGAAAATCCCTTCTATAGTGTTCGATGAGTGAGAGCAAACAAATGGCAGAGGTGCTTGGCTAAGTGGAAACCCGTAGAATCTTCTAGAAACTGCCCATTTGACACTTGCCTCTCTGAATTCACTTAGGGATGAGTAAGAGATCATGAAATCGAACCATGAACTATCAGAGAGATGACACTAATCAAAATCTCAGAAGCTGACTCACCCACCTGCAAACATCTAAATATGGACCCCCCACCCTAGAGATACAGAAGCTGGAATTTTGTATCTTGTAAGGAAGTGCTATTTGTTTCTCGGTGGAACATCATAGTGTTGGGTGATCTAGCTTTTGATGAGGCGAAGTGGGCTTTCATGCTGGGAGGATGGAACTATGTCAGATCAATGGGCTGCAATCCTCTCCTCTACTACATCTATCAATAAAGCTATTTGAGTTTTCCTCCATATTCTTCTATATCTCTGAATGTTGTATTCATATATGCATTTGTATGGTTAATATATATCTAATCCTATATTATTTATGATTATAGATCTCTACGATTTGATGGTATTATGTTGCTTTGACTCTATAGGTGTTCTTTGAAGTGGGACAAGTGAGGAAGGAGTGGCGAAGATTTGTCAAGCGGGAGAGGAAACAAGAAAAGAGCCAAGCGAAAAACTAAGGTTGGTACTCTCTGCTTCTCTCTGATCTATTTCCCATAAGGGAAAACACAAGTGACTTTAGTTTAGTTTTTTCTAAGATAGATACCCGTCTTAGTGGGTCTAGCAGCTCTGAATAGACACTAGTTTTCCTGATAACACCTAGAGTTGACAATTTTTCTTCCACTAACCCATTGTCATTTCCCTCTATTGAATCCTCAATGCAGTTCCCAGGTTTCCCAGAAATTCTTCCAAGTCCAATTTAAACTCAAGGCCAAATGAATACTCATGCATTCAACATTGGAGGTGGAAACATAAACACCTTTTTTTCTCCCCACACAAAACCATGTTCCCAACCTACCTTGGATAACACTGGTTGGAGAAAAAATATCCATAGTCAGGCAAGGAAGGCCATTGCTAAATTTTTGTACTATTCTAACAAACCTTTGCACTATGCCATAAGTCCTTATTGGCAAGCTATGATTGATGTTGTTGTTGTTGTTGCAGGTATAGGGTTCAAAGCTCCTTCATTAGAAAGCATTAGGACAAATCTTTTATTAGAAGGTGTTGAAGGTGCCATGGTTGTGCTATCTGAGTTTCATTCATCAAGGGTAGAAACAGGGTGCATGATCATGAGTGATGGAGGGAGAGATCAAAGGAATAGAACTTTAATAAATCTCCTTATATCTTGTCGAGTAGGTACAATGTTTCTCTGATTAGTGGATGCCTCAGACAAGGTTAAGACTGCCAACTTATTTGTAAAATGATGGAAGAAGTAATTCAAGAAGTGGGAGAAGAACATGTTGTACAAACTATCATCAAAACTGCAGCTAATTATATGGTTGCTCGTAGACTTTCTAAGATTAGGTACCCCACTATTTTTTGGACCTATTGGGTTGCCCATTCTATAGATTTAGTGCTTGAGGATGTTGGTAAGCTTCATTGGATACATATGGTTGTGGGGAAGGAAAAATCCATAACCAAATACCTATACAACCACATTATTGTCCTAAACACCATGAGAAAATACACTGAAGGTAAAGAAATTGTTCGACCCTTAGTGACTAGATTTGCAAAAAAATTCATATATTTGCGATTTCTTGTTGAGAAAAAGACAAATCTGAACAGGATGTCCTTGGGACCTGAGTGGATGGCATCTAAACATTCGAAGACACTTGAAGGAATTGAATTTGTTGCACTTGTGTCTAATGAGGGTTTATCGAATGATGACAAAGAGATTATTGTTGTGATGGAGTCCCTTGTTAGAGTTCTCAGTACTTCAAGTCTTTTAACTTTTTCGTGTTTTAAATTTCATTTCAAGCTCCTTTTATTTTCAATGTTTCATATTAATTTATATTTCAAATCTTGAAATTTTAAGATGACTGATGGTGACAAACTCATTATGGGTTACATTTATGAGGCGATGGATCTCAAAAAGGAGGCCATAAAAAGAAGATATGGGGATGAGGAGGCAAAGTATATGCCTCTTTGAGACATTATTAATGCACATTGGGATAGGAAATTTCATTCCCCCTTACATGCTGCTAGGTACTTCTTAAACCCATAGTATTTTTATGATAAGAGCAAATTTAATGACGATGGGGACGTTCACAGAGGACTTATGACATCTATGGAAAGGTGCTTCCTTGATCCATAATTTCAAATTCATGTATTTTCCCAACTATAGGATTATAGAGCAGTACCTACATTATTTTCCTATACCAGTGTTATATGAGAAAGATCTAAGTGTTTCCAGGTACCCTTTGAGGATTGAAGGCTTTATCAACTCATTAAAATTGTTTAAAATTTATTTTGTCTGATAAATTTTTATAAATTTTTGTTGTATTTTTAAGTTTTTACTATTTAGTATTTAGTACATCTACTCACGAACCCTTGCCACTTGCTATATCTTTGGCGGAAATTTTTTTGTAGTGATACGCCAGATTTCAAGAGATTTTCCATTTGAATCTTGAACCAAGCATGAAGTGCTTCAGGTTGTGAGTGCAACTGGAGCATGTTTGAGAAAACACATTCTAAGAAGCACAGCTGCTTGACACAAAATTTCTTAAATGACCTTGTACTTTTGCATTACAATCTACAACTTCACAACAAGAAAATACTAGGTGTGAGCTTGAATTTGAAGGTTCGATAATCTGATTTGGAATTTAAATTTTAAACTTTAAAGTTCAAAGTCAAACTTAAATTCACATTTCAATGTCTCATGATAATGATAGGTTTGACCCATTCACCAATACACCTTGAA
>APFE031483515.1:193941-227446 GCA_000404065.3 Pinus taeda | reverse complement strand
AAAACAAAAGATTCTTATGGAATTGCACACTTCTCCCTTAGGAGGGCACTCAAGATTTTTAAAAACTTACCATAGGGTTAAGAAGGAATTTTTTTGGGATGGCCTTAAATCAAATATTCAAAAGTTTGTGGCGGAATGTTTGGTTTGCCAAAAAATAAAGTTGAAACAATTAAGACACCGGGTCTATTACAACCTTTATCCATCCAAGCCAACGTTGGGAGGAGGTTTCAATGGATTTTATCACAGGTTTACCCAAGTCTGAGGGAAAGAGTGTCATCATGGTGGTAGTTGACAGACTTACCAAGTATGCACACTTTTGTGCATTATCACACCCATTTAAAGCTAGTACAGTTTCTACTGCATTTATGGAAACAATTCAAAAGCTACATGGAAACCCAAAGATTATTGTAAGTGACAGAGATCCCATTTTCACTGGAAATTTTTGGACAGAATTATTTTCTTGTCTTGGTACTCAGTTAGCTCACAGCTCATCTTATCATCCTCAATCTGATGGGCAAACTGAGATAGTAAACAAATGTTTGGAAGGATATCTTCGTTGCTTTGTATCTGATAAACAGACACAATGGGTCAAATGGTTGCCTCTGGCTGAATGGTGGTATAACACTTCCTTCCATACAACAACAAAAATGACCCCATTTATGCACTTTATGGGTATCAGCCACCATCCATCACATCATATTTAAGAGAAAATTCTAAGGTTCAGGCAGTGGAACATCACATCGAACATCAACAACAAGTCCTCCAACTCTTAAAGGATAACCTCGTGTTGGCACAGAATAGAATGAAACAATAGGCGGATCAACATCGCAGTGAAAGAAGTTTTGATGTAGGTGATTGGGTATTCCTACGGCTACAACCATATAAGCAAATGTCCCTCAAGCAAGTTAAGAAGGACAATAAATTATCACCAAAGTATTACGATCCGTACAAGGTGTTGCAAAATATTGGTACTATGGCATACAAACTGGAGCTTCCTGCAGCTTCTCTATTGCACCCAGTTTTCTGTGTTTCATGTTTAAAGAAGGTTATAGGTGACAAGATCCCAGTTCAAACAATATTGCCAGAACTTGATGAGGAAGAAAAAATTATATTGGAACCGGAAGTAGTCATAGAAACAAGAACTCGACAGCTACGGAATCGATCAATTTCAGAGTATCTTATCAAGTGGAAGAACTTATCCGCTGAAGATTCCACATGGGAGGATGAGAATTTTATGTAGAAGTATCCAGAACTACTCAAGCGTTGAGGACAACACTTTTTTGAAGGCAAGGGGCATGTTGGGTCCCTATAATACTAGTGATTACCCCATTACTATTGTAGTTGTACCCCTTATTATTATTGTTGTGCCCCTATTTCCCCCATATTGTTATTACTGTGCCCCATAAGATCCCTCTATTGTTATTTTTGTGGCTTTATATTATTATTGTTAGGTCGGCTGGGTTATATTGTGACTCCTTAGACTCCTATATATAGAAAGGAGGTTTTATCATTTGAATCACCGAAGAATTGTTCATTTATGTAATGTAAAGGAGGTTTCCCCCTCGAAGAGGCTGAATTCTAAGGCGTTGATCTATCTTTTCTATCTTTTCTTTAGCTAGTTTCATAACAGTGGATGTGGTTCACAAAAACACAGTTATGACCTACTTCATGCTCATGTTGATGTGGTCTTCAAAATTATCAATTATTAATGATGGTTATGACTGATCACATTATAAGTTATCATTCATCGTACTTGGATGGCTAATAATAATATGGATGATAACTTTCCTTTTTGGTTGGAACTTATCGTTTTAGTGTTGTGATTCATTAATTTCTTATATATATGTGTGTGTGTGTGTGTGTGTGTGTGTGTTATATGCCATTTCATTGTCATATCTGAATTCTAGATTTTCAAAAATATGATGGATCTAAATATGAATTTCGCCAAGAAGGGGAAAATCTAATGAGAATTGTAAATCAAAGTCCTGAAAGATTTTTCCTTCCTATAATGAACTAAGCATAACATAGGTCTCAAACATGCATATAACCCAATGAGGAATTTTTCTTGCTTCGACATTATAGGTTGTCAGACTATTTGCAAAGTCAACAAAGTCAATGGAGGCAGTGGGTTATGGAGTGGAACATTTAACACTACATTATGAGGTTTCTTTTCCCAAAGATTAATGTCATTTTATGGATTTTTTTTTGTAGTTTGGTTTTTACTTAATTGGCTATGTTTTCCTTCAAAAACAATTAGAGATTATGCACCCCTTTTTTTATTAACAAAGTCGGTTACTGGATTACTATTCCAAAAAAAGAAAAAGAGGGAGACATGCTCCGATTACATCAAGCCAAAATGAGAGGAGGCCTCCTGGAAGAGAAGCATAGGGAAAACAATCCCTATCTTCCAAGCTCTTCCCCTTTTTTTATTGAGGTTACTAATTGCACTATCCTTAAAAATACTTACATACTGATTCAACAACAATTTACACCTACATAACATAAAAGACTAATAGTGGTAAGACTTTGCAGAAAAGAGAAGAATGAGGCAATTACAATTAGTATTTGTTGACTAAGGGATCCTGATGGGGCAAAGTCCAATTCTTACTGCTTTGAGCATTAGAGTTTTCTCCTATCTGGTTAATAAGTAAATTCTTCAGATAATTGATTGTTTCCTCCTAATGCCTACACTTGTTTTAGTGTAGACATTTCTTTCTGTTGCTCTTCCATTTGTCTCTTTAGGAAGGAATTCTCAGATTTTGCTTCAAATTTGTAGACTTTGATCGTTTCTCTAACCTACTCAATCATGAATTTGTTGGCTCGATAGATTACGCAGTTTTCACACTTTGGGACATCTGCAAGCGGGTTCCGATCCATTTTTCCTAAAGGGAGATGGTAACAAATCTAACAGAGAATAAAAGGGAAAATAAGACACAGAGTGAAGAATCAAAAGCAACCTTTAGGAAGACCTGCGAAGACCCACAACTACCAGAGAGAGGGAAACCGGCTCCAAAAGTAGAAACCACATAAGTTGCGCGAAAGCTAAAGAATATGGGAGGCGGGGGCCACCAAAGTTGTATGGTGGTGAGGGCAACAGGAGCTACGTGAAGGCAAAAGGTTCAGAGCCTCCACCAGAGATGCGTGAGGGTGGGGGGCCCTAATGCTACGTGAAGGCAATAGGAATTGGAAAACATCCACCAGAGTTGCACAAAGGAGAGGGGCAAGGCTAAAATAGAGAAGATAAGGATGGTCCCCCAAGGGGCGAAGCGACGAAGAAAGAGGAGGAGGAAAGGGAGGGCGAAGACGGGATCAATAAAATAAGATGGGCAGAGGGGAAGAATATATTGCTGCTCAGCTTGCCACATCAGGAAAGAGAACATTAACTTATCATGGGAAGCTTGAGTAGCTATAATTCGCTTGATAGTCGTAGACTGATTATCCTGTCTATTCTTGAGGATTTCCTGAACTTCTGTGATCTAACCATTCGAGCTGAAGTGACTGTTACTCACCTTGATGTTCTCTCTTTGGTTGCAATTCTATGTATAGAGAGAAAAAAGATCCTATGGGATCGATTTATGAGCAATCGCATTATCAATTCCAGATTCGCCCATAGGACGGATGACAACCAGATTCGCCTGCATGTCAACAGTACAATTATTTTCTCTAAGAATATGCTTGAAGGTGACTTCACCTAGAAACTACAAATTTTTTTCCACCCTTTTTGTTATTTGTCTCAGGGCCTTGTTCTTGGGGTTTCTACTTTCCACCATCGATTGGATTATTATAGAAGAGTCCCCCATTATGGCTGGATTCTTCATACTTCATTGCCTTAATATTTTCGTTCCCAAGAGGAGGACTTATGCTTCTTCCCTATTGTTGGATAGTTATCTTAATCCCCATTCATAAGTGATAGGATTTTTCCCTCCTGGGTCAAAAATTATACCTCCTGCTCCAGCCTTTCTTGGGTTGGACTTAGAAGCACCATCAAACAGTAAGAAGGGCCTATTTAATTTTTTTGTCCATGTTTTGAACTCCTCTTTTTTAATTTTGACTTTCCAATTCTGCTTGTTGTTAGGAGATTTACTGAAGTGGATTTTTTGTTGCTTGCTCATCGCAAATTCTGCCCAAACTCTTTCCTTGTGTTGCATGTGATTGACATCTATAGCTTTAACTCCTTTAGAATTGATGAATTCTGATGACATGCTCCAAGTTTTTTCCAGGACCGTTCTGGAGTTTGGGGAGCGATCTTTAAAGATCCTCTGGTTTCTTGCTAACCAGATTTGCCAACACATAAATGAGGGCAGACTCAACCAATATCATTTTACTATTTCTTTAATTTTTTAGGAATATGGATATTTTTTTCCTGAGGTTGATAAAATCTCATGTAAAGGCAATGTATGAAGGATACCAACCTCCAAGGGGATAACAAGCCCTTTCCAGCAGGCCTTAGCAAAGGGGCATCCCACAAAAAGATGTTGCATATTTTCTTCATTTCCTTGACACATTGCACAACGAGAAGGGCCTTCATATCCTTTCTTTTTAAGAATATCAACAGTCAATATTTTACCTTTGAGCAGCGTCCACATGAAAACTTTGATTTTTGGCAATGTTTCAATTTTCCATGCCTCCTTCTAGTAATCCTAGTCTCGATTTCCATGCTAATGTAAAGTTGCATATCTAGATTTGACTGAGTAATCTCCTCCATTAGGATCCCAATGAAGAGAATCTTTTGATTCTAGACTTAGTGGAGTGCCCCCCTTAAGATGTGTGGTTAGGGACTTCCATTGAGAGACAAGGCCGAGAGGGAGATTGAGAATCCGTTAGTCTCCCCATTCTCCTACTCTCCAAAGAGACATGTCATCCAGAGTAATGATACCTTTTGATTTCATCCATATTCTCAAGTCCTGAAGACTTCCATGGCGGGTTATCGACTGCATTCCCATTATTCTATCCTTCCATATTTTTATGAGTTTACCATTTCCAGGGATCTTAGAAGAGTTTTCTTTGATGAGGAAGACAATTTTTTTAATTAATCTCGAGAGTTGGACATAGGGCCTGATTGGATAACCTTTTCTTAATAAAAGGTTTCTATTATGGTTAATGTATTTTGCTTCCAATATTTGCTTCCACCAGCTGCTTTCTCCTGTTATAGATCTCCATGTTATTTTTGCTCCTAGAGCCAAGTTCATTATCCCTGGGAGTCTTATTTCCAACCCACTTTTCTCATACGACAGAGTTACTTCATCCCATTTTACAAGGCTATGCTTCTTTGTCTCCACTTTGCCTCCTTGCCATAGGAACCCCTTAATTACTATCTCAATTTGTTTGTGTATACTTGCCAAGGCTAGAGTTGTTGCGTACTAGTAAATTGGGAGAGTTGTGAGTAGGGCCTTTATTAGTACCACCCTACCCACCATATTGAGCCACATCATACCCAAATTGTGTACTTTTTGTTTCATTTTCTCAATGTACTTGTTCCATATTTGGGTCTTCAATTTTTCTTTTGAGATCGGGAGTCCAAGATATTGGAAATGGCTCCATTTTTCTTGAAATGTGATTTCCAGGATTTCTGATATTTTTTGAAGAGTGCGAGAGAGTATGTTCCATCCATAGATTCAACATTTCTGATTATTTATTAGTCCTCCAGAGGCTTCCAAAAAACTGCTTAGTACCTTTTTTATTCTTCTTGCCATTATGCAAGAGGCCCCTCCCATGACTAGAGTGTCATCTGCAAACAGGGAATGGTTTATGCTTTTAACTTCAGGAGAGATTGAGAGTCCAGTGATATTCCTATCTTCTCTGCATTTCTCAAGACTTCTACTTAGAGAGTCTACCATTATTATATATAAGAAAGGAGAGAGAGGACATCCTTGTTGAAGCCCCCTTGAGTTCTGAAAAAATTCACTTGGTCTTCCATTGAGAAAAGGTGCAATCCAGGGACCCACAATACAAGCTTTTATTATAACTATTGCCTTTTTTGAGAAACCAAATCTTTGTAGAACAACAGTAAGAAAATCCAAGTGACCCTATTAGATGCATTTTCCATGTTGAGCTTGAGTGCAAAGCTTCCTGCACTATTAGAATGTTGTCAAGGATTTGTCTTTTTGGGACAAATCCTCCTTGGTTTTCAGATACTATTCCTGGAAGTAACACTTTTATTTTGTTGAGGGGGAGAAGGGGGAGAAGGGGGAGGGACGAGGGAGGGAGAAAGAAACTGAAGAGGATTTGGTTTTGGGTTTGGTTGCTGCCTTTTTCTACTTAACTTGCTCCCATTTTGGTTCTTGGTTTACTACTTCCTTTCTTTCCTGATTTTTAGTACATCTGTTTGCAAAATGACCATTGCATTTGAACGGAATTTGTTCATAGTCTAGATATTGAATGTGAACCTAGCTATCCACTTTGATCTTGACTACTTCCAGAAGACCTTTCCCCAGATCTACTTATACACATATTCTTGCACAAGCATGCATGTTTTCCTTTGGTTCACTTTTGTCGATATATTCCCCACAACATTTCCTATTGCTTTCGCAGATTCATCTCCCCAGCAATGTAGAGGGAGATGGGGAAGCCTCACCCATACTGGCACTGCATTTGGCACGTCCAACTCTGGATCGAAGTCCAGAGTTCATCTGTTGACCTAAAGACCCCCTTGAATTCATGAAATATGGCCCATTTCTGAAGATTAAATCTTTGTCCTCTTTCGTTTCAAAGTGGAAGGTAAAATATCCTCTTCCACAAAATCCGATGGAGATTCTTCCCATGATAGATGAGGCCCAATTTATTTCTACCGATTTGAGGACTGAACAAGGCGAAGGCCAGATACCAGTAAACTAACCCACCAAACCACATTCAGAAAGGGACAAAGTTGCATGATGAGGAAGGGAGGGAGGTAGGATTATTCCAGGAATTTCATCAATCTTCTTAACAAAATTTGAGATGGACGGTCTAGGACGAGCCGGTCCCAAGGAGGAGAGCAGAGAGGCAAAGGCTTCCACATTTTCTTCCAGTTGAGTTGAAGCTCCGGTAGATGAGATAGGGATTGATGCACCCTTAGGGGGGAGGCTTTGCATGATCCATCGCGAACCAGTCAAGGGCAGCTCCCTGGGAGCAGGAGGCCCTGGGAGCCGAAGGAACATGTCGCGCTCAGAGATTGAAGATGACCAGGTGGGAGTAGAGCGTGTGTAGTCTCGAATCACGCTTGAAGCAATTTTTTTAAGAGATTATGCAGCTTAACACTTCAAGAAAAAAGTGAATTACAAGATTTGGTAGTTGAAAGATGAATAAGGTGTAAAAATCTTAATCCATTCATGACTTTCAATATTATGTGTATATTCAAAATAGAATATTTATTATTTACCCATCAAGGTAATAATACAAACAAAGCAACAATAAATGTATACGTAAATGTTATCTCTTGGAAATCTTAATCCATTGATAATTTATTGTATTATGTGTATATTCAAAATAAAATATCTATTATTTTCACATCAAAGTAATTATACAACCAAAGCAACATTAAATGTTATTTCTCAAAAATCTTAATCCATTCATAAATTACAGTATTATGTGTATATTCAAAATAGAATATTTATTATTTGGCCATCAAAGTAATAATACAACCAAAGCAACATTAAATGTAATGTAAATAGTCTCTCTCTCCTTGCATGGCCCTCCATAATAAATCACAATTATAGCTATACTTTATGTAGAGAAACTAGTTGCCTAGAAGTAGTACCTTTGATAGCTATTTGAATGATGCATGAGAACTAGTTGGATTTGTATGTTAGTTCTAGTATTTTGAAGCTTTCTCATAACCTACTGGAGTTGGGAATTTGCACATTTTTTACTTAGAAGCTAAGGAACCAAGGTACATTCACTAGCTATATTTGCTTCACTCTATGATTGTTTAGTTTTTCATTAATGACTAGGCTATCATCATGAATTATATCTTAAGATTACATGGAATGACTATTATTTACAAAAAAAAATATTATACCTTCCTTGCACCTTTGCTGAAGTTCCCAATTGAAATATATTTTGAGTGTTTTCTTTGTTCTTGGTTTATACTCCAAATACCTCTATATGGAACTACAACCATATTTGTCTCTAATGAACTAATTTTTATGTTCTTTGATTTCTACTAACAAAATAAAACTCACCAAGATTTATACCATCATATTGTCCCCTCTACTTCTCAGAAGTAGTTGAGGATATAACATAGCCCTACTCAAGGCAAGCGTGCGAACACAATTGATGAAAAAAAAAAAAGATTTGCAACATCCAAATGTATTGGAACTAGAACTTCCTCTTTTCGAAAATGCGTTAAAAACTACTTTTTTGGTTACTACATACTTCCTTTGTCTGGCGGTATACTAAAACTACATATTATTTCCTAGTTATTACATAGATTTTGTATTTTTCTATTGGAAGATAGTACAGTATATTCTAACCTTATCTGTTTTGGTTGAAGGAAATGGTGCAAGAGCCCCAATTCATTGTTCCCCAAGGTTTTTCTTACCAATTTAGGTGGCATCACAATGAGTTCAATAACTAGAGAACAATGGTATGTTTATACTTTTAGGTTTATGTCACCTTTAATTACCAAAGCATGTTTTTATGCATAAAAAATAATATAGTTGTGTAGAATCTCAAAGTTTGCATGATGGAATGACCAACTAGTACTTTTAATTTTACTTGAAACATAATTATTATATGAAATGATTGAACTTTCATAATAATACATGAAAAATATTGATTACTTATAATATATGTATCATAACTTTACAAACCATGTTGCTTCAACTTCATCAATGGACACATGCCATAAAATCCCATGTAACACTTGCAGCTAGATTTATACATTGAAATGGATGGCAGCCACCAAATGCTTTCTGGCTTGCCATAGAATTTAAGTAAGGAAACAATCTACCATCTGCCAGATGGTTTGTGAGACCATTCAATGTGCCAAGTTTTGTATTTTTTTCATGCATAAGCAACATGAATATGTCAGTCTCATTTTTCTTAGGACCTCTATGTTTCTGAATTGTGACATCGAGCGAATACATTTGTTAAAATTGTTATAGGGGAGATGGAACAAACATAGGGCTAGCAAATTTGTGTATTGACTAAAGAATGTACCTAAAATATTCATGTTCGAAATATTGACATCTACTACTCATTCGATAGAGTCATATTTTGACACTAGAGTGATGGATGGTGTGATTGAGGACTCTCCAACTATCTCTAACATCCAATTAGGAACTAACGCAATTGTTGCTTTCATTGAAATCAACACTAGCGTCTCTAAAAATGATGAACTGAAGAGAGCACATATGGGTTTAGATGTACACAATCGAGTAATGGGTGGTGTAACTGAGGGCTCTCTAGTTATCTCTAACATCCAATTAGGAACTACTGCGATTATGCTTTCATTGAAATCAACACCAACATCTCTAAAAACGATGAATTAGACAGAGCACATCTGAGTTAAGAAAAGTGTGAAGAAGATAAACATCCACAAGGCAAGTTTTTGAGGCATCATCTTGTACTATCTCTATGATGACAAAACCCTTATTCTTAGTGCAACATGAAAGAGTAAGGGAACCATAGTCAAAAACTAGGTTCAACATTCTCCTAAAGGTTTCTATTATGCAATTTTGTAGCAAGATTTAAGTAGTTTGGCATAACTACTATTGATGATGGAATAAGTAGGAATCTAAGAGCACTGGAGGAAAGATACAACTTACAATTTGGTCAAGAATGTACCCAAAGGATACATCCCATAACTTTCTTTTATACCTATAGTTTCTAACACTTGTGAAATTCTAACAAGTATTTTCTTGTTATTTTTGTCTTATTATGTTATTGCAACTATGCTTTTATCACTGTAGTTTTTCATATAGGCATAAGGGCAGAAAATAGGCCTCTGGCGAAAATTATTAGCATGGCTACAAAGGCCTCTTTAATTCTAGTTATGTTGTGAAATATTCCATTGACAAGTGGTCCACAACAATCCACTATTGATGGACTAATTGAAGATTTTCATTATTAATTTCCATTGATAAAGTAGTTTGTATTGAACACTCAATGAGAATTAGCTACTGTGGTTTCAATGCTAATTTTAATTATGGCATGGGAAAATATAAACTCCCTTCACCTTGAACCAAAAACCTTGAGAAGGCCAAAAAAACCAAAAGAAAAAACGTAAACTATAGAAAGCCAATAAAAAACCAATACCTACAAAATTTGACAAGTAGCGGAGAAGTGGCAAAGGTATAACATCTGATTTTGAAATTCTAGCCATGGTAGTTATAGTGAATATGAGAAGCCATCGTGCATTTCAGTGTTCCTTTGTTTGCATAATGAGGGTTATTGATTACACTTTGAATGCTTAGTCTCAAGCAAAGTTAAAAGCTAACTCACTCATTGTTTTAAAAACTCACTTCATATATTATTTAGTGTTGAACTTGTCATATCATATTGATTTCGTGTTGAATGTTATTTTTCAAACTTAATAATGAATTTTATCTTATTTTAACTAATAATTTCTTCAAAATTATTATCTTAGAATTCAAAAATAAGCACACATCAAAAACTAAATATAAAAAGACACACACATACACAACCAATGTACATGCTTTAAAATAGTTATATGTTTATACATTTTTTTCTAAAGTCTAAACACCACTTCATGCTCTCCTTTGTCTTTATTAAAACTCTTATGGACTAGGAGTTGAATTAAATATATGTATCTTTTTTATGTTGCCTCCAAATGATATTTGTTGTAATTTGGATGGCATTCACGTGTTTTGCATGGTTTCACTACAATCTTTGTGCTTTAGCCATGATTAACCATCTTGCACTTGATGCGTATTCCACAAAAACATCAGTGTTTATAATTGTGTGAGTACTCTTAAGTTGGTGAGTTGAGTCAAAAACTCAATTTTGTTCAAAAGTTTTCAAATTTTTACAAGTTTATGCTTCCCTGATGAATTGGCATTCTCATTTGATTGTGCCCAATTTCTCCTTTGACTTGCCTAACAAAGACTACCATTGCCTACAGCTTTTGTTTTGATGATGTTAACAGTAAAGAGAAACATGAATTGTGTATGTATTTTATTCATCCTCTAGCTATGATAGTGAACCTTGTTCATTCTAGACCAAGTTGTGATAAAGAACAAGATGTACAAAACCATAATGTTAATGATCAATAAGATATATTAGATCCAATTCAAGCATTCAATTCTTGATTTAGTTGATCTATTCAATAAGTCACAAAATGGTTGGAGTTTGCAAAAAAAAAGTGTCCATTAAGATCATATTTTGCAAAAAAATTATATCAATTTGTTGGTTGTTAGATTGGTTCTCTCTTTAAATAGAAATATTAAACTAGTTATGTCAGATATAGATATTTGCAATCTTCTTTCAAAATTCTAAGAAGACAAATATGGGTGTCCTAAGCCTGAGAAACCACATATCATAAATATTTGTTCATTGATCTTAAGGTTGTAAGATGAAGGAGGGAAGTGGATTTGAAGTCTAATATTTAATGGATCTAGAGGAAGAGCAATTGTTGGAATATACAAAGGATCAATTTAAGGGAGAAAAAAAAATTGTAGTCAAGGAAGTAAATAGAAATAAAAATAGAACACCTTTATCATTAAGAGCACACTGCCCACTCGCCTCTTCAAGGGGGAAACCTCCAATAGAGCATGCTCAGTTACAATAATTCTCTAAAACATCCTTTGCAATGCTTCTATCTATTTATATATTAATTTTTATCCATCAAGAACATTTTAGAGAAGGAACTTTATATAGGAAAAACCTTTTAGGAAGTCCTTTTACAATAGTTGTGTATACATTATTATGGGCCTTATTTATTAAT
Organism: Pinus taeda; assembly: GCA_000404065.3. Taxonomy (NCBI): domain Eukaryota; kingdom Viridiplantae; phylum Streptophyta; class Pinopsida; order Pinales; family Pinaceae; genus Pinus; species Pinus taeda. The sequence continues at coordinate 215,562 of APFE031483515.1, read as the reverse complement.
AATGGCCTTCTTTACATAACAATATATTAATATACCTACTTAGTGGTTAGGGAGATTAGAACCATAACATGCCCCCTACCCCTTTAAATAATAGCTTTGTCCATGAGGCTTGGGATATGGAAATTGCTCTAGAATGGAAGCAAACTCCCATGTGGCATCCTCGAGCTCAGTATCCTTCCATTTGATCAAAACTTCATGAATTGTGCATTGACTTGAGACAATTCTCATGATAGTTGAGGATGACTTGGGGATATAACCAAATGGAACCTTCTTCATTTAATTTTGGTAGACTAGTCTGAGCATGGCAGTCGAACCTAGTCACTTTATTTAAGCAAGATATATGAAATATGAGATGGATCTTAGAGTGATTGTGAAGTGTCACTATGTAAGCCATGGACCCAATGTAGTTAAGGATTGTGTAGGGGTCATAAAATTTTGGATCTATCTTCTATCAGTGACATGATTTAAGGGAAGTTTGCTTATACGGTTGGAGATGAAGAACCCCATGATCCCCTTAAGCAAAATGAAAATTTGATCATATTGTTGCTTCATTCTATTTTGTACCATGGTTGACTTAGCTTTGAGGATGTGTATAATGTTAGCCCAAACTATAAGAGTTTTGTCAACCTCATAAACCTTGGAGACACTGGGTAGATATGATAATATTGATGGGGGATTTTTACCATACAATGCCTCAAACGAAGATATGTGAGTAACATCATGATAAGTTGTCTTATACCACCATTCAATGAGGAGTGGCCATTAAACCCATTGAGATAGTTATTTGGATGTAAAACATTGCCACTAGGCTTCCAAGCACTTGTTGATAACATCTATATAACCATCAATCCAAGGATGATAAGCAATACTAAGGTGTGATTGGATACCTTGGAGGAAAAAAAAGTATTGCCAAAGTTACTAGTGAAAATGGGATTACAATATATGACAATAAATTGTGGCATACCATGTAGTTCAAGGATATTGTCCAAGAAAAATTGAGCGACAGTAGAAACTTTAAATGGGTGTTGGAGAACATTTAAATGAGCATATCTATAGAGTTTATCGACCATCACTATGTTGACAATTTTATTGTTATATTTATGTAAGATGACAATGAAGTTGTTGATGGTGTTAGATGTCGTCAATAGTAAGGGGGTCTCATCGATATGATGTCCGAATTAGACCTCACATCATTTGGAGTAGGAGCCTGTTGACAGTGTTGGACCCTCCAATATTCATGGGATCACCCCGGTATGAAGTCCCAACTAGACCTCACACCGTTTGGCGTGGGAGTCCCATCCGGTATGATGACCTGGTTGCCATTGTCTTAAGGATTTGACTCAAGTCTTGCTTGTCAACACATGAGAGTGGTTCGATTTGTCTTCGAGAAGTGAGGTTCACATGCCTGGTGGATGTAAGTGTACTTGTGTCAATGGTTCTTTCACTGTGAGGGGAAGAGAGTGAAGGTGAGTTTTAGGTTGAAAGGGATCAGTCCCAACTCGACTAAGAACACACAACACAAAAGGACATACACAGCTTCCGGCAGAGCAGTCCACTTGGATGTGGCAGTCACAACGTACATGGTAAGATAACACATACAACACTCACGGATCAATCCAAACGAGTAAAACAGTTGTTACAGCAAGGTTCATGTGAAAGGTATGTCTGATGTCCGGCAAAGCAGTCGACATGGATGGGACAACATTAACAGCATATACAACACATTTCCAATAATAGATTATGCATTACAACAAATGAATTAGTTTAGATGTAGAACACATGTTAAAGCAACATGCATTACAAGTGTTAAAGATCAGTCTTACAACAAATACAATACATGTGTGAAAACATGTTGGCCTGTTAACAGGCTTCTGAATTAAGCGAAAGTTCCAAGACACATCATTACACCATACATCACTAACCCTGTCAGCGGGGCGTTGGAGCCACTACTTACTCCTCAAAGAAAACATTACAGAATCTCTTGGCTATGTGGGAGGCGCTAAGGTGAAAATTCCTTTCATGTACAAATGAGGGGGTATTTATAGCCAAGGGTGAAATTGACCCTTGTGGTTGTTCGACTACCCTCATGACCATTTGACTTCCATGACTCTTCGACTTACATGACTCTTTGTTCAACAAGTGGGTCTCTTGGACTTCCATGTCACATCACATTGATTGACAACAATCCCATAGTGAAGATGTGGGCGACATGACTCGACATGACTTGACATGACAATGCTGGTACATTCGTGCTGCTACTAGAGTGCATGTTGAGCTATAGTGTTGTTGAGTAATGCATGTCTTCATGGTGTATCATAGCTTCACCTCCGCATTGCGAAGTGCACGGAGTCTTCGATGGTCCTTGGTTCGCTTGATGAAGCTTTAGCATGTTATTCCTTGCTTGCATGTTGGAAGACTTGACAGGCTCATCTATTCATGAATGTTCTTGTTTGTCGCGTTCGTCTGCTTCGCATGCTTCATTCGTTCATCCGTTGGTGAACCTGTCATTCTGCATGTTCTCTCTTCGTTCATCCCATTTGTCATCTTGCCATGTTCATTGGTGTACATGTACCTGCAGTCACTCATGACGAGATGACATGAAATCCAAAACCTCCTAGTCTACCATGACACATGATCATTCCGGTGCAGGTGACCGAGAGAGGTAGCAAGGCCATGATGCAGGATGATGGCTCCAGGAAACTGCTGATGAAAGCTGCAAGAGTCACTGAGAGATGGATACAGGCGATCTGAGTCGAAAGTGACTGCCTGTAAGGTTTAGCTCGGCTGGGATGCAAAATTGCGCAAATTTTGGGAGGAACAGTCCAGGTTGCTGGAAGGCAAGGCAGGCATGCTCTGCACATTTTTCAAAACAAATGGGTAGCGGGGTTGGACAACCAGATTTGCGCAATTTTCTAGAGGAACAAGCCAAGCTTTCTGAAGGGTCAGCAGGCAGGGATTGCACAATTTTTCTAGGGAACTACCCAGGTCACTGGCAGCCAAAATTGCGCAATTCCTAGAGGGAACTTCCAGTTGGCTGCTGTGGTCACTAGCAGTTAGAACTGCGCAATTCCTAGAGGGAACTGCTAGTTGGCTGCCTGGGAGACTAGGAGCAGAAACTGCGTAATTCCCAAAGGGATCTGGTAGTCTGCTGCTAGGGGTTGCTGGAAAGGAAAACTGCACTGAGGCCAGGAGGCTAGCCTGCTGATCATCTCTGTGCAATTTCTAGGTTGAGTTGACTGATGGGCAGTGAAAGGCCTACTCATGAACACTGCACAATTTCTGAGATGAACAATTGGTCGACTATAGAGATGACTGACTGGGAAAACTGTGCAATTTTTTTAGGGAGACAAGGATGGGCACTTGGTGTCTATCTGACCTATCTGCGCAATTTCCTCAATCAGTTGAGTGGGTGAGGTCAGTGGCCTCTGCACAATTTTGAGGGGATTCAGTCCCTTGGTGACTGTCGATTCCAATTGTCCGGGTGACTAGCATGAGAGTTGATTAGATTGCTTGCGGGCAGCACAGCTTGAAAAGACTAGCTTGGTGCTTCTGTGTTGTTCTGGTTGACAATCAATCGATTCAATGGTAAGGTGATGGTCTGGTTGTCAGAGGGGATTCAGGTCGTCAGAACCTTCAACAAAAATGGCAAAGTGTGTGAACAATCAAAAGATGCATAGGTGATCATACGACACACACTCGCATGACTTGACGATGAAACGACCAAACCATCCGGACACATATGTTCAACAAGATTGACCGACGGTGTAAGCAACAAGCGCGACACTCATGATTGCTCATTCATTGATCGAGACGACACTTGCGCAACAGTGAAGGTGACTCTGTGTGTGAGTGCGATAGATGCTTCCATAGCGAATATAACAAGCACATATGAAGCGAAGAATTTAAGCATAACCATAACATGGTTGCAAGCATGACTTAGACATCAGCATGTAGAGACTTGAATGAAATTAACAAGCAAGGCGGATGTAAGGATTCACGTGAGCTCATGGAGTGAACCTGAGTGTGTGCAGTCATCAAGTGAATTCTTCAAGGGAGGCTCTGAAATTGGTTTAGGTGAAAATTTTGGAGGGTGGTTGTAGTCACTACAACACTTGGCGACACACTGGTAGAAATCCAGCTTCTCTGTTTCGGTTCATTGCTAGCATAGGGCCTTGGTCTTTCAGGGAGTATTGAATTGTTTTGCGGGTTACTTCAATTTCCCCACTTACCCCATGGACATACATGGTTCACCTTTTTCCAACTCAGTCGAACACAATCAAAAGTTTAGCTTAGATCTCAATGTTTCAAATATGGGAAGAGTAGTTTAGCTCGCGAGATGAAGATTTTCAGAGTATAAGATTTCATCTCTGTTGTTGCTTCGCTGCCAACAGGCCTGGCCAGTACCCTCGTAGAGTCATGCAGGAACACACACATTGCTCCACTGCCAGTGAGCCTAGTCAGTACCCCAATGGAGTTGCATGCTTCACCTCTCTACGCAGGAAGCCTTTCTCTTGTTTCGCCTTTGTATTTTTCAAGAGGACTGTGCATAGGCACTTATTTATTTTTGGGGCGGAAGAGGGATCCTAACTTATTGAGAGAAGAGGTTGTTCCTCCAGAGAAGCATGTAATGCCTCTGACATAGGTTTTCTCGTTTAGATTTCCCCCTTCTCCGTTTCTACTAATTGTATTAGCTTAAACACACAGAGCAGAAGGTTGAGTACATGCATGGGGATTCCAGTGTGGAAACAGGTTCACGGTTGGACCAAAGATTCCCTTACAGATGGTTCATATTTTCCGTCAATATTTCATTGGCCGAAGGTTGTAACCAAGCACAGAGAAAACAGACACAATATTGGCCAAGTGCTGCAGTGTCACAAGCCTTTTCAAATTTTAGTCACATACTCTATTCAAAAGAGAGAACGTAGTAGTTGGCAACACTTCTTTTTGGAAACAAAAATAGTAATATATCAAACAAACAAAATGAACGTGAACAAAAATAGTAAGCATAATAAAACAAAGTGAAAGCAAAGATAATAAGCAAAACAAACCAAATGAAACAACAAGCGCCAAGCATACTATGTACATGACATGGGCGCAGCTTGACCTATCGAAAATAATGTTTGAGATATTGGTCATTGGCAGGAGGGTTGTCAATCCTCCTGCCCAGTGATTACAAATGATACGTGTGTGGGCCAAGCTTCTCGTAGACCAATGCAAGTCCACTGGGCTCCACTACCAGAACCTGGTGGCATTCCTGAAAACCTTCAAGTGAAGACAACACCATTGTTTCAGGCACTGTGTGCAACATGGGCTTTGATGCTGGCATGGGGTAGTTGTTTTTATTTCGGGAAGGATTCAAGTTTCTGAAGTCAATGCGTAAGCGAATTTTCCTAGATTTCTTACGTGCAAGATTTACATTAGAAAACCAAGTATGGTGACGAAATTTGCAAGTAATCCAAACATTGAAACTATTAGTCAATATTTTTGGTGAAAGGAGTGCAAACAACATGTATGTGTTACCTGTTCCTTGATGCAATAGCTTGTTTCCTCCTTTACTTGGAATCTCATGTTAGATTTCTCGTGTGTAGTGTGTACTCAGGTCATCATCTACTCGTGTAGACCCATCCCGGTACTGTTCGATCAAGTGGTCGACGATTTGTCGCTGCTGTAGTGTGCAACTTGTACCAAGATAGGCCATCTTCAGATCGTGGTGGGTTCCCTGGTTGCTTTGTTTGTTCGTAGTGTTGGTCCTTTGTGTGTTCAGTATCAGTGCTTCATACTCAACATCGTTGTTTGTCCCTTCGAACTTCAGAAAGCTCGAAATAATGCATTGTCCATTGTTTTGGATGACTGAGATACACTCGGTCTTTGGGCCATCATGTGTTTCCAACTTGTCAAGAATCATAGCCCACAACTCATCTATACATGGACAATTTAGCGTGCTGGTATTACTTTTACTACCGAAAAAACAAACTGTACAAGTTTCATTATCATCAGTTCGGCAAGGAAGGAGTCCCAACTGCTTGTCTGATGAGGTTGGAGTTGGCCATGTAAGATGACACTCCAATGTCTTTTCCAGGAGGCAGTTGCCAAATACGAGTTTTGCGAAGGCCAACGGTTCGATCTCGCCATTAAGGGGAGTGACATTATGTTTCATATACCTCTCGGGTAACACTTAGATTTGGTTGCATCTGCCCTTGTATGGAAGCCACATGTGAGACCAGTCCATAGAAAAATATCCATTTAGCTTGCTGGACTAGTTTGTTTGATGTTTGTATGGATTCCCTAGGGCATAGTCAACACTTAAACTAGGCTCCAGGTATATCAAGAGAAATATAAGGGCTAGCTTATATAGGTAGCATTGGAAATTTCAAATTGCATGTGTTCTTGCATGGTCTTACTGTACAAATGGTCTACAGGTAGATGCAAGATATTTGATTGGTGCTAAAAAGTCATGAGGATGTTATTAAAGGAAACATAAGCTTAATCCTGACCACCATAGGTGGAATTCAAGAGAAAGATCAACATGTAACTTCTCAAATTGCTACAATTACAGGCACCTTAGTTCAATTAAAGCATCAGGTTTCAGTGCCAGAAACTGAGTGTAACATGTTACACAACATGATCACAATTTACCTAAAGGAGAACATTCTATCCATGAATTTAAAATATGGGGTACTCATAGACGTTGAAACAATGCATTAGCTTCATAGAAAAAGCAAAAATTGTCAAACTAGATTTAGACTTATCTAAAGAAACACTTGAAGCAACAACTAGCAAACATGTATTTTTATTGAGCTTACATGTTTTTTAAAGTAGTTAGATATCTAGTCTTTTTTTGTAGAATATACACCACCAAGATACACTATAAGGTGTTGTTTTCATCATTAGATGACTATAGCTATAGGCTAAAAAAAAAAAAAAAAAAAAAATAACGAAAAAAAAACAAACAAACAAAAACTTGTTTTGAGCTTTGCTACAATTTTCATTTAATATACATCTCTCTCAATTATAGTTAAAAGAAAGAAAAAAACTTGATGAACATTTCACATGTGATTCCAAAACATTGCATGTTGACACCACATTAATTACATCAAGACACTCATCACAAAGGACACCATGAAATTAAAGAATATTCTTTTTGAATATCAAATTTCAAATGTCTTCACCAAACCTCTTAGAAAAATAAAATTGACTAAGTTTAGAATTGATCTTTGTAAATGTCCAAATGTACATTAGAAGCATTGGGGGGTTGTGAGCCATAATGATCCTAAAGTGCTTTTAGGCATGTATGTCCTTATGATTAATAATTAAATAAATACTTTTTCTAACATTCTTGTACATGGACACTTGACAGACTCATGTGGTTCTATGATAAGATATTCAATTATATTTAGCTTAATATATAATAAACCAAAGCTTATTTTAACTTATTTCAGCGTTGGTGAAGTTGCTTTATTACTTAACTCTCACATTAATAATGTAATTGTATTTTCCTTATTAATAGAATTATATGCACGAGGGAACTTCTCTATTAAAGTTGGACATGAGTTTGATGTAAGTTGTGTTGTATCAAAGGCATGGTATAATGGACATGCTCAAGATGGTGAGATAAATGTCTTACTCATGCTTTGTGGTTGGTATTTAATAATTTGTTTTAATGGCATCAAGTGTAGCATTTGATTCATATAAATATTTGACATTTGATGTTTCATAGGCTTGGGGTGTAGAATGATTGACACCCAAATATTAAGTTCATTATTGAATAGTTGAAGTGTACATATGTTACAATTAGTCTTAGGTTTGGATTCATGGTGAAGCATTTTGTTTAATACTCCATTTTCGATACATATGCTTATTAATATTTGAGTGTCATTTTGCATAGTTGTCATATGGGATTTGGGACTTGAGGATTTTCAAGGCTAAATCATTCGATCGTTGTCATGGCATTCTACGATTAGGCACCTAGTCAATGTTTTTGGCACTTAAGTCCCAAGGCAGTGAACAAGGAAAAAACCAAGAATAATCATGATGGGCCCACCCTCAATCTAGGATTTTATCTTTAATCTAAGGGTTGTGAGTGATAGAGAAAAGTGAAGATGGTTGAGACTTACTTGAAACTATTTGGTGCTCTTTATGCTTTCGTGAACTTGGATACTCAAGCTTGCATGAACTATTATGTCATGTAAGATCACTATTATGGGCATGCTTGGTAGTGACGAGAGGAAAACAATCACCCCTTAAGTTTTTGATAGTGATAGGGGTAAGATGGCATGCATATAAGCATTATATTGGATTTGGTATTTGGATACATAGGAGCCAACTTAAAACAACTTCCTTCAATATATTTTAAGCTTGGTCAGTGATTTTCTAAAGTAATTTGAAGTATGCCTCTTGTTGAAGTTCGTATTAAATTGTAGTTATTGTCAGAGTTTGGATCACTGATTGATTGGAGCCTAGATTTGGAATTCAAAATCAATGTTCGTATGTTGTTGGATTTTTTAGGGATATAGAAATCTATATTTGCTTATAATTGTCTTGCTTTTAGAACCTCATAACTAGTTTTAGGGAGATTATATTGCTTTAGTTTAGTCACATGCATAAATTGTAGCATACATCCTTCAATCAAGTCACTAGCAAAAAATGGGTTCTCGGTTCTTTTCTTGGAGCTAAGGATAGTATGTTATTTCATTCAAACTTTATTGTCGTAGTTTAATGTTGACTCAAGGAATGGAAAATATTGCATTAAGATAAACTTGAGTGATGGGAAATGTATTAATTCCCCCCATGAATTTATGGTCTATGTTGAAAATGTAACTAGGTTCGGTCTTCATAATTATCATTGTACTTATATGTATTTCATGTAAAAGAAAAAAGAAAAAAAATAAATTATTATTGTTATTACTATTATTATTATTCAAAACATGTTCTTCATGCTTATAGGTTCAAAGAAAATTTATTTAAGTCAAAGTCCCATTTAGACTTATTGTAAGAAAAGGAAAAATACTTTTTTATTGAGTCAAGAAATCAAAATTTTCCTCTAAAGACCAAGTTGGCTCTCCTTGACAAGTCGGCCTAAAGAGGCACCGATTCAACCTCTTGAACATGTATAAATAGAAGAAAGTTTGACCTCATTCGAGAACTCAACAATCACTTTGATTTTTGTGCAAAAAGAAGGATAATTTCATCGAAAGTCAAATGAGAAAGAGAATTAAGTCAAAGGAGAGAGAAACAAGCTAATTTGTGCCCTAATTCTGTTCACACGTGCAAGTTTTCTAAGGCAGATTCTATGATGTTGCAAGGCTGAAATTTTAGGAGATGACCATATTTTTGAGATTTGACCAACATTGACTTCTATTGACTATGATTTTCTGAAAATGGATTGAAGGAGGGTTGACTTGGTTTTTTGTGGTAGTATTGGTCTTGGATATCTCACCTTGATCTCATTCTATAATAAGTGGATTTTCTTGGGTTTTCCCCCTTGTGGGGTTTTTGCTCTAGCTTGGAGCCAACATATTTGTGTTCTTTTGTGATCTTCATGTTTTGTATTTTAATAATTTCTTAATGAAGAAGAGAACATAAAATTTAACAAGAAGTTAACAAACATTCACAAGTAATTATCAAGTAAAAGAAATCTACCCTAATCTACATGCTTCCTAATCTCTCAACATGGGATCAAAGCTAAGGTCAGGAAAAGACAACTTGAATATCACTCTTTGTTGGCACACTTATACAACTATCATCACACTCAAGACACATTTGCATCAACTACATTGGAGTAATTTATTGCAGCAGGTTGTAGACCCAAGGATCATTATACATCATTCACCTTTGAGCAAGACATTTGTAGCAACTACCTCTCTCTTTTGACATTATTATTATCCTCTCATCTGCATTGTTGGAGACACTCTTATATTTACAATCTATTCTCGAGTGTAAACCTTCTGTAGTGGCATTTGAATGATTATAAGACATGAAAATTCAAGTTCTGAGGCATACCTATTTGAGTTTTGAGGCGCAAACGTCCGAGATCTAAATCACACATATCTGAGTTTTGTAAGCACACATAGTCCGCGTTTTGAGGCACATAAAATACAAATTCCGAGGCACACAAAATTTGAAATTTTGAGACACTTGCATCTAATGTTCCTGAGGCATGTGAATGAGATTCTATGGCATTGTTCATGTAGAGACCCTGTGGCATTATCTCTGTATTAGGTCCAAATAATGGACAAAATTCAGGTTTCTATTGAGGATAGATATTTGGTTTTTATGGAAAATGTGACGTCTACATCTATTTGCATATTTGAAGCTCTCCATTTTATATCCAAAGGAAAAGTCTCCAATGAACTATTGTATGCTCAAAGATCAAAGGAAATTTGAAGGAATTGTTCAGGTATGTGGCATAAAGTTTCTAAGGAACAATCTAAGGTATATCAACAAAAATTATGGAGCATATACAACACTAAATGATGCAAGTTTTATGGACATGAAATGCGAGTCTCTATAACAAAAGTTTCTATGGTGATGATATTGTAGATATATGAATATGGACCAAACAAATTTAAATAGCCCAAGCAAATGACACCAAGGTCCAAATTGAAGAAAATAAAGATGCAAATCAAAATGGCAGATCAAAATCCAATGGTACTTGTGTGGCATTGTGTAATTACACAATTATGAACTGAGTAAGTCTGGTAGACAAGGTATGAGTTATGAAGGTTCATCATCTCTATAAATTTGTGCTACAATACAAGTCTATTATGTATGCTCCTACACCAAGCATCATTAAACAATATGCAACTACAACAAACGAAATATGGCAGTTCATAAGAGGACCATATATAATTTCCAGATTAGTGCTATGAACTATATAAAGATATCCAAATTCATTATGGAAACATTGTGGAAGAATGTGTTTTCTGTGGCATGATATGGAGGTCCTAAAATTGTGATAGACGTTTCAAAGTTTGATGAATTGAGTTTATATGCAAAGGACAATGTTTTAACACATGAAAAAATAAAGGATTGCAAAGAGAACATATTTAAGTATCATCCCTAAGACACGAATACATAAGGAAGCATAAGAGAAGGACCGAATACAATGCCAACCATTATTGTGAGCCATATAAATATCTTCTTTGTGACACCAATATATATAGAAAATATGCCATCCAAACATATAATTGAAAGAAGGATGAGAACACATGAATTCGACTTCTCTATGAAGTTCGAAAGAAATTTAGTCAAAGAAAGCAACACAAAGGAATTTCCTTGGTTCATACCCTAGATCGAGACGTTGAAGAACTGTGACGTGAAGCAATACATGAAACAATACTTGAAGCTTATCCCTATGATACTAGTACATGAAGTAGTCACGGATTACATCAACAAAATCAATTCACTGAAGACCGACCTTAGTGTCTCAATTGGAAGAAAATGACATAAGTCAAAGAGAAGGTCAAATGATCATATCAATGCAAGAATGGACAAGTAATTCTAAAAGAGGTGCCTATATTCTTTGAAACTAGTGAACTTTGCTACATATAATGAGTCTCCTAGGTCATGAATGAGTTTTTCTCTTGAAAGATAAAAATATGTTAGAAAAAGGGTTTGTGTAGATTGTTGATATATATTAGCCAACCAAGCATTTCATTACATGTGAAGATTAAGTCTTGCAAAAAGAAATGAAATGAATAAAAGTTATGGCAACAGTATCGTTAGGGTTTTACTTCTAACCCATTAGCATGCTTGTAGAGTTTTGCAATTCTTGAATGACAGGTCCTGATGACTATGGAGAATCTAAGGTTTGTACACTACAAGGAAAAGACCTTCTAGTGGAGGTTTTTGCAGAAGCCCCTATAAAAATAGCCCAAAAGTCTGTTTGTAGTCAAGGTCACTAGTGGAGGTGGGCAGGCAGATGTTTTAACATTTTTTTAAAATTAATTAATTTATTTTTTATTTATTTTTATTTTTGTTGTTATATTATTTATTTTATTTATATAATATATTATAATTATATATATATTATTATATTATATATATTAATATATATATATATATATATATATAGATATTTTAATTTTATTGTGCGTCAATAATATACAAATGCAACTGACAAAGGGAAGCGGAGTATTGATGCAGAGCCTAGTGCTACCGTTTCCACCACCAAGATCCAGAAGGATGAGCCCGAAGATCCAGAGGAGGGGGAGCGGCTCTTCCACTCATAGATGTGGGTGAAGGGTTCTCCGTTGTAGTTCATTATCAACATCGGGAGCAAAAATAACCTCATTTAAACAGAGGTTGTGAAACAATTGGGCCTACCGACCACACCACACATGCAACCGTACACCATTAGGTGGCATCACCAAGGCCGAGATATTTGCATTAGCAAACAATGTCGCCTTCCCTACAACATTAAACCCCACACATATGAGGTTTTGTGTGATGTTACCCCTCTTGAAGTTTGTGATGTTTTATTAGGCCAAGCATACTTGTAGAAGTGACATGTTGTGTATGAGTCTAGGCCTCACACTGTTATTATTACTTTGGGAAATAAGTTGTATAATATACTAGATGTAACACTGTCTAGTGTTGTTTCTTTTATCACTACGAAGCAATGTAGTAAGATCATTTCTCAGACCAAGAATTTTTTTTCCTTATGATTCGTCCTCAGGCAAGAAGAATATTGTGGCCACAACCTCAAGACAAGGCTCCTCCCCACAAAAATAACAGATGGACAAGGTTGTCAGGGAGTACCGGGACATCTTCACCTCACCCACAGGGATACCTCTACATTGTCAAGTCAAGCACTCCATCGATCTGACCTTGGGCACGCTGCTACCCAATGTACGGATCTATCAACGCTCTGTTTTGTAGAACGATGAAAACAAGAGGCAAATTTAGGAGCTGTTGCAGAAAGGGAATATCAGGCCACGTTCGTCACCTTGTGGGAGCTTGATCATGTTGGTACAAAAGAAGGATGGGACCTGGAGACTCTGTGTTGACTATCGGGCGCTGAACAAGATCACTGTCCGGAATAGGTATCCATTCCCACAGATTGATGACCTTCTGGACCAGCTCAAGGGGGCCAACTATTTTAGTAAGATTGACATGAAGTCTAGTTATCACCAGGTACTGGTTGAACCCTCCAATTTGTAGAAGACTTCCTTCAAATCCAAGGAGGGTCTCTTCGAATGGCTGGTCATGCCTTTTGGGTTGGTGAATGCCCCCACAACCTTCATGAGGTTGATGGATGACATCTTGTGACCCTTCACCAACTCATTTGTGGTGGTGTATTTGGATGACATTATGATATTCAACCAGAGTTGGGAAGAACAGCTCCACGATATTTGACAGGTCCTCGAAACCCTATGACAACACAATTTGTGTGCCAATTTGGAGAAATGTACTTTTGTTATGACCGACGTTCAATATTTTGGGTACATCATTGATGAGCTAGGTGTGCATGTGGACCCAGCCAAGATACAAGTCATTCGGGATTGGCCAGCCCTAACCACTCTAATAGAGCTCCAAAACTTTATGGGTCTTTCCAACTTCTACGACAGGTTTGTGTTGGGGTTCTATCATATAACTTGGCTTTCGAGTCAAGTCACCAAGGGAGGAGTGAAAGCAAAGTTCTTTTGGTTTAAATCCCAACAGAAGGCATTTTTCGAGTTGAAGCATCGCCTCTTCTCTGCACCAGTGCTCACATTACCAAACCTGCAACAACCATTTGAGATCGAGACAGATGCCTTCGACTATGTCATTGGTGTAGTTCTTACCCAATAGGGGCATCCAATGGAATATCATAGTGAGACACTTTCAGAAACAATCCGAAAGTATCCAATCAATGACAAAGAGATGTATTCCATTATCTAAGTCTGCCGACAATGGAAGCATTACATTATAGGGAAGGAAATGGTCATCCACACAAACCACTAACCCCTATAGTGCATATAGACACAAGGGAAGTCGCAGAACGATCACCATCAGAAATGGTCCACATACCTGCAAGAATTCCATTTGACTATTAAGTACAAGTAGGGCAACACCAAAAATGTTACAGACTACCTCAGCCGACCACCGCTCATGGCGTTGACCATTATGTTTTACTCTTGTGGGCACGAGATTGTGAGGTGACCGCATCTTTATAAGAGAAATCCAGAATTTGACAGCACATGCCAGATGCTACTGGAAAGCAAGCAAGTTCCAACTTTTCACCTCCAAGATGCACTATTATGCCACCTGGGACACCTCTGTGTTCCTTCAAGTGAGCGTGCCAAAATGATTTGGGAGGCGCAATGTAGTTGGGTCACTGGACATTTTGGGGTAGAGAAAACGGTGGCAGTGTTATAGAAGTATTTTTACTGGTCGAAACTTCGAATGGATGTTGGGAAGTACATCAGATTTTGCACTACCTGCGTCATTGCCAAACCAACCATCAAGAAGCAGGCCTATATACTCCTCTTCCTACTCCTAGTCAACCTTGGGAATTCAACTCCATGGATTACATGTCGGGTCTTCCTTCTACGAAGCATGGCAATGATTGCGTTTTCGCGGTCATCGACAGATTCTCTAAGATGATCATTCTGATGGCCTGCAAGAAGAGTAACACAGAAGAAGCCACTTCTGATCTCTTCTTTGAACGAGTGTGGGTACATTTTGGGATCCCATAGTCCATTATCTCAGATCAGGACAACAGGTTCGTAAGTACATTTTGGTAAATTCTTTGGTCGATGCAGGATACCAATCTCACTAATTCCATGACTTTCCACCCCCAAAATGGCCAAACAAAGGTTGTCAACATGATGATCGTACACATTTTGCATATGTACAATTCGAAGCATCCACACACATGGGATGAAAGGCTCCCCTATGTTTAACACAACTAGAACATAGCTCTCCATAGATCAACTGGACACAACCCATTTTAGGTGGGGTTGGGATTCTAGCCACTATGTCCCATTGATGTGGCCATATTATTTGCAGCTACTCAAGCATTTTCGGCTCATGTCTAGTCTGAAGTTGATAGGGCTAACAACTTCATTGAGTGCATTCAACACATCTGCCAGCAGGTCCATGGCATATTGGATAGAGCTAACGCTAAATACAAGTAATGTCATGATCAACATCGGGTGCCACGAAAGTTCCAGGTGGGCGACAAAGTTTGGTTACATTTGCAGAAGCAACGCCTCACTGGGCCCCACCGCAAGCTTCGCCCGCTTCGATATGGGCCTTACACCATCACTAAGGCTATAGGGGACAATGCTTTTGAGCTCAAAATTCCACCATTCTTTGGCCTACACCCAATGTTCAATATGGACCGCCTTCGACCACACTTTCCACCATTACTAGACACATCAGACATTACAGAACAACTCACACCAACAGAGTTTAACCCATACTACATGGAACAAGCCACAACTGATCGGATCATGGACACACGGATCAAGAACACGCACCAGCAAAATATGTGTCAGGTTGTCAAAGCTGGCCAACTCTTGCACCAAGGCAAGTGGCTCTCCAGGGACCAAGTTGAGCAGAAGTTTCCCCATCTCATGGAGACACTCAACGCAATGGAGACTAATGCTTCCTAAGGGGGGATGACTGATCAAGGGGGATATTGGTGGCCACCCGCCAATTCCACTTGGACCCCCACCATTATTTCTTTTTAGTTTATTTAATTGTAGCACAACTTACTATTTTTGGTAGTTTTTCTGGTCCTAAACTTCCAGAGCTGTTTTGAGGGACTAAAAGATGTTTTTAGGGAAAATGGGGAGACCACAAAAGCCCAAAAGTAGTTTGTGAGTTTTTTTCGGCCTCCTCTTTGACACCTTCGAAACGAAGTATTATGGTAGCCAAACGAAGTATTTTTGTTATTTGTTTAATGAGCCTCAACCTCGTATTTTATTGTTGACCATGTTTTATGTATTGATTACTTTTCTTTGAATTATATATATATATATATTATATATATATATATATATATAATATATTATATATATATATTTCTTTGACTTGTGTATATTTTTGTTTTATTTTATTTTATTTTTCCATTAATTATTTTAATATTTAGTTTATTTTATTTCCATTGATTAATTTATTTATTAAATGATCTTGTCTCCGATTAGGGTCTTCACTCCTTTCTATAATTTTTGACTTCTCCTTGTTTAGAGTTTGACTTCTTCTTCTTCTTCTTCTTTCTTTCTTTTTAATATTATTTTTCAAAAACTAGTAATATTTGGTTTTAAAAAATTAATTTAAATATAATTTTTCAAAAACTCGTCGTTAAGTATTAATATTTTTAATAAATTAATAAACTAATATCATTATTGAAATATTATTTTTCAAAAACTAGTCATTACTTAATAGTATTTGTTTTTAATATATTAATGAATTGATATCATAATTTAAATATTATTGTTCAAATATAGCCGTTACTTTAAATTATGTCTCTACATTGCTCTCTATTTAAGCCTTTGCCATGGTTTGCCTCTTCATCTAGTTCTGATGATGAACCACACTTGTTTGTTTGAAACGTGTCAGCCAAAATTTTCTCTTATGTGATTTCTATCGAAAGACTTTGCTTAATTCATTATGGATCACAGAAGGTCCATGACATATTGGACAGAGCTAACGCTAAATACAAGTAGCGTCATGACCAACATCGGATACCACACAAGTTCCAGGTGGGCGACAAAGTTTGGATACATTTGCAGAAGGAACGCCTCACTAGGCCCCACCACATGCTTCCCTTGCTCTGATATGGGCCTTACACCATCACTAAGGCTATAGGGGAAAATGCTTTCGAGCTCAACATTCCACCATTCTTTGGCCTATACCCAATGTTCAATGTGGACCGCCTTCGACCATACTTTCCACCATTACTAGACACATAAGACATTGCAAAACAACTCACACCAATAGAGTTAAACCCATACTGCATGGAACAAGCCACAACTGATCGGATCATGGACATGCAAATCAAGAAGACTCGCTAGCAAAAGATCCAACTATATCGAGTTGTCAAAGCTGGCCAACTCTTGCAACAAGGCAAGTGGATCTCCAAGGACCAAGTTCAACAGAAGTTTCCCCATCTCATGGAGACACCCAATGCAATGGGGACCATTGCTTCCTAAGGGGCGGGGGGAGAGGGGGTTGATCCAGGGGGATATTGGTGGCCACCCGCTAATTTCACTTGGACCCCCATCATTGTTTCTTTCGAGTTTCTTTAATTGTAACACAACTTACTATTTTTGGTAGTTTTTCTGGTCCTAAACTTCTAGAGCCGTTTTGAGGGAAAACAGAGAGACCGTAAAAGTCCAAAACTAGTTTGTGAGTTTTTTTTGGCCTCCTCTTCGACATCTTCGAAACGAAGTATTATGGTAGCCAAACAAAGATCGTATGCCAAATTTACGACCCCGGGAAATTGATGTACCAATTTACCCAAATGGGGCCCACAATTTTGGCGCTTCATCTCCTAGGGTTAGGTTTTTGAATGTTTAGGGTTTTCCATTGTTTCTCAATAACAAATAGGCCTTCAAGCCTCATTGTAACATAGTTCAGAGGCATGTAGCCACCACATCTCTTCTCAGAGATAAGCTACCATCACCCGAGCTAATTTATTTCCATTTCTGTATGTAAGAATATTTTAGTTCTTTGATATTAATGAAATGAAGTTTTATTTTGGCTACATCTATGTGTGTATGTGTATATCTATATTTTGTTGTGTTTCTGCATAAGTCCAAATCAATTATAGAGTGTGATGATTCTCTATGGACATAAACACCAATTTACAAAAATAGAACTTCACATCTAGAGTTTATCTCGATACAAGGCATTTGAAGGAAGAAAGACAAAAGTTTCTCTAATGAAAATATAGAAAAACAACAAACCCAAAATCTAATTACAAATTCAAGGTAAAAAAAATGTAGAGATGTTCAAGCATATAGCTCCAAGAAAAGAAATTATCACATCTTCTTAGTTGTTTGTTATTTAAAGGGACATGAACATGACTATATAGTCCCACCTAAATATCCTTTTGCATAGATGAAGAGGAAACATGAAATACATATTATGAACCATGGAGGGGAATCAATCACTTTATAAGATTCAAATAATGAAAAGTAATTAGCACCATTTGAGACTCCATCAATGGGTATTAATAAGAAAGAAAAAATAGCACAAAAGATCGTTTTCCAACTTGTAAATATCAATGTTTCTTTTATATTAATATTTCAGTATGAGTAGAATATAATATAATTTCCATAGAGCATAGTTTACACTTAGATATTTAGACTAAAATAAAGGGTTAATATTTAAATTCAGGCTTTTGTGATCCATAATTTGTATGAAAATAAGTCTTTCTGGTGATAATCACATAGGAGAAAATGTTGAATAACAATCCTAATCTATTAGGGGCCAAACATTCCACATCAACTCCCAAAAATGATAATAAATGTAATTGTAAATTTCTTTATAAATAATACAATCTCCTTATAAATTTTATTTTATTATCCTATCACACTGCAACGTCTTCAAAGTTTGAGGTCGATCTTTAAGGATTTACGCAAGGGATATGGTGAGGATAGACATCCTCAAAATGCAACAAAAAACCACGATGAGTTTTTACTAGTTGTATGATATACTAGTCTTGTGTGTGCTTTTTAATGTCAATGTGATATGTGAAGTTTTATGTATAAGGTTTTGGTGAGTATATCCACATTCTACTTATTACCATCATCTTTATGTTTGGTGTTATTATCTTAATGACATTTTGTTCTACCTATGATATTTATCCTCTCTACCTATGATATTTATCCTATCCCTTTGAAATACATCATTCACATACAATAAGATAATCTCTCTCTCTCTCTCTCTCACACACACACACACACACACACACACACACACACACACACATTCTTTTTTTAAGAGTTATTTTTTTAAGCACTAGAAATTGGTAACTTGTTAGAGTGATGCGGGCCAAACCTGAGATAAAACTAACTAGCTATCACTATATCCCAAGAATAAATCCAACAACCCGCAAGTTTTACAGACACACACACACACACACACACAACATGATGGATTAGTGACTCAACCTGCAAGTTAGATATAGCAAGGGTTGAAATGCTTAGGGACACACCCACGAGTTCACTCTTGGAGGATGTCTACCATTTTGGTCTTATCACAATGATTAAAATGTCTTATCAGAGATTGAACTTGAGAGGGGAGAATGCAAGACCTACCTCCTAAACCATTAAGCTATTACCCCTCAACTGCCCTTTAACTTTCACAAAATCATAACAAAAAAAATCAACACAAAAAGTAAAACAACACATGGGGTTAGATTGAACAATGTACATTCGATACATAAAACCATTTGTTGATCAATATACAAACCTCACTCAAATTCGAAACTCAACTTCTAACCTGACTTGTAGATATATATATTAAATTAAGGTATGACTTATATATATATTAATAATATATATATATATATATAGGTGTATAGAAAGAGTCCCTCCAACTCAACCTCAAATTTCCTCAATTTAAAATAACAAATCGACCAATTCCCATGATTAAAAGGAAAACCGAAAAAACCAATCACCTTTTTTTCGCACACACATCCATTAAAATTCTAAAACTATATCCTTATACTGCTTTCTTTTATATTTATGTGGCATAGTAACATTTCGTCCCAACCATTAATTAAACCCTTCCTAAATATCCAAATTTCACTCTATAATTACGTCGATAGATGTTTCTTTTGAATAAGTTCACAATCCATTTTCATCTACCCTTTCGCTTGTAATTTGACACATGTCACGTGGTGTGGCCGTCTAATTTGCTTGTAATTTGACACCTGTCACTTAGTGTGGTTGTCTGATGAGACAACATATATAATAATAAGCCTCTTTGTAGTTTCAAGAAAAGCTCACACCTAATTCAAATCTCCTGAAATTAAATGGAAACTTTATCTATACTTACTTCAGAAATTGAGATTTTATTGTTCCTAGATCACCAAAGAGGAGGACATTTATGTCTCCTCTTAGACGATGTTTCCCTTGACCTTATTTTCTTGCCCTCTAAACATTACAAGAGTCATTCCAGTCTTAATGTGTTCATGACCATATATAGATGCAGCTATAGATTTTATAATTTGCACATACATAGTGAATAATTGACGATGTCTACAAAACTTTGAGTTTTGAACAATTTTGCACAAGGAAAATAAGTAGAACATTTTGCTTGGAAAAATTCCAGCAATTTAAACTTTAAAACCATGAATTTACTACAAATAAATCTCTTAGTTTGATTAAAAAACCATCACCTGATGCTTGAGACAAGAAATTCCCATCACTTGCATTCTATATTAACAGAGTAATGACTGATCCATTCTCTAATTTCGGGGATCTTTGTAACGTAGTTAGCTTCAACAACTATTGCAAAGATTGGAAAGCCATTCTTAGTGTTTAGATACATATCAAAATTATTTGTGTATGTGCCAGTCACCTCTTGCAATACGACGAACAAGTTTTAAATTTCACCGTTCTGGAAACTCTCATATCTTCATGAATTTGAAATAAGAATTCGTTTATAAATAAAATGTGAACTTACAATTTCTTCTCCATGGTGTGCATAATCAATGAGATCGTTCAATAGAATCACTTCTTTGTACCTTGGGAGCCAACCAACAGGAATAATGTTTGGACTTTCTTGAAGTGATAATTTCTGATAGTTCTTATATATTGTCTATGAAGACACACAAACAAGCTCAAATGTGAATATACCAAATAGGTGAATCAAGCAAACCAAAAACATAAACAAGATCCAATTAGCTTATGTTTTTCTTTATGAATTTCAGACAATGACATAATATCCCGTAGTAAACAATTTCTTACTATGCATTTAGTTTGCTTGACAAATCTGCAATTTTTTCTACAAAAATATAAAATCTTTGAATATTATTTTTCTGCAAATATTTATGAGTAATATCCACCTCATTTATAGACAACATAGTTCGTCTTCGAGCCACCGAAAGGTTCATTCAAAGACAACCCAAGGTAAGGCATTAACTCATCTATTCATGGAACATTTTATCTCAAACCAACAAAATAATCTAAAAAGGCTCTATTTTATCTCAAACCAACAAAATAATCTAAAAATACTCTATTTCTTTGTTTTCTATATCCAATGACCTTTTTCAGTTACTATCTATTTGATTTTCTTAAATATTTATCTTTAACATTTACATTTATATGTTTGATATTTTATGAAAACTGAGTTTGAAGATGCATCTCAATACTGAAAATTTCCTAAAATTCATGGTTATCCAATTGATTTCTTGAACTATTAAATAGATTTTAGGAACTGTTTATTCAAATATTAACTTATGTTTTCTACATGTATCATTATTCTTTATCATTTTGTTTATATTTATGTACTAAATAATTTACTAGAAAAGGGGCAGCAAAATAGAGAAAATGAAATAGAATGATCCTCGCAAACGTAATTAGAAACTATGGAATAGAATGGTTAACCGAGAAAATGCAAATACAAAAGACATGGAAACATGGTTAGTTACACAACATTAAAAATAAAAATAAAAATTAA
>APFE031483515.1:160872-177162 GCA_000404065.3 Pinus taeda | reverse complement strand
CTGCTCATCGGATTAAGACTATTTTTATATGGATTTTACACCTCTCTGAAAGAGGAATCCAACAAAAATATTAGCCTCTTAATCTGATCATCAGAACATGGAGTTTGGACCTAGTTGTCCAAATTTAACACTAAGGCTACAACTACTAGCAAGAGTCAGATGGGCAATTTTAGGAGGGCTAGAAGTGCCCGAGTTTGGTACAGAAAGTGGACAAAAGTCTTCAGTCAAGTGACAATGATCAAATTGGTAGCCCAGTGCCTTACATTTTACATTGCATTACATTACATTTTACATTTTACAGTATGTTACATTACATTTATATATGTTTTAATTTGAATATTATTTAAAACATATGAAGTCGACATTAATTTTTTTTTGTTTTTTCTATGTATATTTTTCCCGACATTTAAAAAATGTTGACTTACTTACATTACACCTCAACGTCTTACCCGCACTAGATTGTAGAGCGCCTCTTGGTGCAATGATATTTCAACTTGGCTGAAGGTACTATTGTTAATTTTAGACAACACTGGTGTGTTCTACGCTTTAGCTTTAGCAATCACATCAACATGACAGTAAAATGCAAATAGAACATAAACATAAACAGTAGAAAACAAACCAAGACAAGAGGACACAAGATGTGGCACTAGCCAGGGACAAACCGCAATGTGGGGAAACATTTTATCAATTCTTTTTTAGTCTTCAATAGTTCAGCAGAGAGAGAGTACAATTTACAAATCTGATAATTTATAACCGCAGCTAAAGCCCTAACCAGAAAAGTCAACGCAGGCCAACAGTGCAGATTTGACCCTCAACAACTTGGCCAAATTCAATCAACTTCGGCCTCCAAACAGCAAGATGAAACAACCCTCAAAACAGTCAAATTCAGTCCAGTGAAAGTCTGGTCATACAGTCAACCTGTGGTCAGCCCTAATGACAGTCAACGCTGGTCAAACAATCAACAGATTGCATTGATTTCTGTGCCCAGAAATGCGGGCTGACCAAACAGAAATTCCTCACACAAAATTGCAGTCAAAGATGGTCAACAGCCCAAAAACAGCCTCTAAAAATTTGGTCAAACCTGGTCAAAGCTGAAACAAAAAAATTGCCCTTCACACGTGCGGAGAGAGATGCTGCCCAGAAATGCGTACCCAATCAGATGAGGAGAGAGGGAGATGTGTGAAGATGAGTGTGTCCAAATGAGGATGAAGCATCAGGTATTTATAGTCAAATGTTGAAGATGAATAGACGTGAGTGTTGGGCTTCTGAGCCCTACATGTGTTTGCTGGCCGACTTTGACAATTTGTCCATAATCAAAATAAATTCATAACTTCATTTGTACATGTTAGAATTGGATGATCTCTAGATCAATCCTACACCTCTCGAAGAGAGGAATCCAAGAAAAATATCAGTTGACATAAATAAGATGACCCATGTGGAGTTTGGCCTTAGTTGCCAATTTTAACAATTATTGATGAATTGGTAATAATGAAGAGTAAGAGTCAAGATAAAGATCAAGACTTGACTCAGGCTTGGGAAATTGGAAAATAAAAAAATGTGGTGGAAAAATGTAGGTTTTATTCATATGAAATAACTCAATATGTACTATAAATTCCATGGATTTTGGACAGTTGACAGTTCTGCTGGTTATTTGCAGTGAAATCGTCCGTCTGGAAAACAAGCAAAACGATTGTTTTCTTCTCTTTTATAAACAGGTGATTAAGTTTATCAGGCAATTTTTTATGGGTGAAATTTGGTCAATTAGCAAATTTTGAAAGTTTTATTTTTGGTCAATTAGCAAATTTTGAAAGCTTTATTTTTGGTCAATTAGCAAATTTTGAAAGCTAATATGTTTCTTCAGACCAAATAAATTTAAAAAGTTTTGCCAAATGTTATATTAGAATATATTTTACATATAATGTAGAGCCAAATTGAACACTCAATTAATAACCATGTTTCATACTTTGAGGCATGAGTGTTATTGGTGTCCAAGCTGCACATGAGAGCGAATTTCAATATGTTAACACGATTTTTTTTTTTTTTTTCAAATTGCACTACGAGAGCAGGGTTTTCCCCTCAAATAATGAGTTTTTCTATGGCAAATTAATTGTTCAGGAGTTGCAATGGTGAATGTTCCTATGCAAAAGCCCCAAAATTTTTGACTGAAAATGTTCCAGATATTGCAGAAGTTAATTTTTCATTGGTACAGTTTATACAATGGCTGTGTTTTCTTTACTCCCTGCAATTATATTAATTTTGAACTTTGTACTTGAGTGAAGCAAGCATTTTTCTGCAGTTACTGTCATACTGGTTCATATTATGACATTTTATCTCATTCATAAAGCTATCTGGCATTGACTTTTTGTCTAATCTTGAGAGCTAAAATGCTACATATTGATTGTATTTGGCATGCATGTTTTTTATATAAGTTAGACAGCTATTTGTATCGATCAGGAAAAAAACCATACATAGTCAAGAGCTGCTTGTTTGACATTAGGGAAACCACGCCAGCAGCAGAGTAGTAAAGCTTTTGTCCAAACGGTTTGAGAAGTACCACGAGTCCTAAAATTATACAAAAAACACTCTAAATGGAAGCAGAACTATCCTGATATCTACTGCTACATTGAGAGGTAGCAATCAGACTCTACTTGCATACAACAAAGGGAAGATACTAGAAACCTATCCATATTGGAGATTAAACAGAGGGTGGAGTCACGAGTGTTAACATCAACAGGTGCCTGCCCTGTGTGGTCCCCAGGTTCTGCAAATCCCAAATCTGCAAGCTGTTTAGCAAGAACTGAGACTTTATGATCAACTTCCTTGATCTGAAGTTGCACTTCATCTAGTCGTAGTAAAATCTCCTGATAATTGTAATGTTTTTCCATTAATAATTTGACCTTGATAGTCTTGATTTGCCAATACAAATCAATTGTCTGATAATACTTAGTATTGTGATTACGAGTATTACTGGTTTCCAATATCCATGGCTCAAGCTCTTCATCTATTTCTTCATCCAGGATGAAAATGTGCTCCAGTCGAGCTCACTCCTTTGCAGAGGATATTTCCTCTTGGACTGCTGTTGAAGTCTGCATCCTGAAGGCCGTACTCGATGACTGTGCTCCTAGTCTTGCATGGGAGAAGGGCTGCCGAGTGGGAACAGTGTCTGTGACTTAAACCTCTTCTTGCCATGGTGAAAGTCTAAGAAATAGAAAGATTAGATGCGACCAAGTTCGTAAGGTGAACACACAAACCAACAGATCCATGAGGAAGATGCATTGCAACAAGAGAAGTGGAGACACAGCTACTGTGAAGGGAGATAAAAGACAACAAAGAATGTTGAGGTTATAAGCCCAGAGCGCTGCACCAAAGAAAGGCCATCTTGGCAAACACATGAACAGACAGACCAACTGTAAAGGCCACCTTGGCCAACACTTGAACAGACAGACCAACTGTAGACAAAGCCAACAACCAAACAGAAACCACCAAGCATAACTCTAGCTGACTTGAGATGGACGGCTATGGCCAGAGAAGCAGGCTAACAATATTCGGCCCCTCATCCTATTTGTACACTGTGCTATCATAACCTGGAATGAGCCTTGAATAATACTGTTCTATCATAACTTGGAATGAGCCTCGAATAATTTTGTGCTGTCATAACCTGGAATGAACCTTGAATAATACTATGCTCTCGTAACCTGGAATGAGCCTCGATTAATCGAGAACCATTGAAGAACAGGAAGTTTCCTGTTTATGAGAAATCAGTAAGGCAATAGCTACCTATACACACACACCCAAGACCATAATGGGATGCATGCTACTGAGTGGGGTGTGGTCTTCCACCTGTCTCCACTTGCCTCGAGGTGTTAGAGAATGGCAGCGAGGGGTAGTTTCTATCACTATTGCATTGCATCTGTCATGTTATCTGGGGTTTGTAAAATTGAAGGACACGGGGGCGGGATTTGATCCACACTTATGTGTACACATGTCATGCGACTATTTAATACAATCTCTTTGCTTGAGCACTACTTCAAAGACTAAAGTGTTGAAAAATGTAACTAGTGTCGGTCTTCATAATCATATTTGAGTTGATGTAATTAATGTATTTGTCAAAAGGAAGAAAGAAAATTATTATAAAAGAAATTGAAATTATTATAAAAGAAATTGACTTATTAAAGCATGAGTTTCATGCTTGGGTCAATGGTTTATAGGTCAAATCCCCGATTGTAGGCTTCTAGGGTTTATGTCAATAGTCCTTGTCCATATCATAATGTAATAGACTCTTCTTGGGCATTGTCAATCAAGAAACAAATTTATCTTTAGGTCATTTAGGCCTCCTCCACCAAGTTGGCTTCAACTTGGACAAGTCAGCCTAATTGAGGGGTAAAATCTACTACATAAAAACAGCAACTCGACCTCTTTTGGAGCACATCACCAAGAAGTTTTGTCCTGCAAAAGGAAGTCAAAATTTCTCTCTCCTTGTCTCACACTCGCAAAGTTGCTAGGCCGAAATTTTGAAGTAGTTGTGGGTTGGAATTTTGGATTGTTGTTGGGCCAAAATTTTGGAGTACGTGGGGGTTGAAATTGTGGGTTATTGCTAGGATGTTGCTGTTGGGCAAGAAGAGACTATATAAATGCAGCAACTTGACCTCTTTTGGAGCACATCATTAAGAAGTTCGATCCGCAATCGCTGGAGGCAAAAAAGGGTGCGAAATTCAAGGAGGAAGAAGAAAACCCTAGCAAAGAAGGAGGAAGGCTTTGTCCAGCGAAAGGAAGTCGAATTTTCTCTCTCCTTGTCTCACACTCACAAGGTTGCTAGGCCGAAATTTTGAAGTAGTTGGGGGTTGGAATTTTGGATTGTTGTTGGGCCGAAATTTTGGAGTATGTGGGGGTTGAAATTCTGGGTTACTGCTAGGCTGTAGCTGTTGGGCAAGAAGAGACAACTGAAGTTCACTGAATCATATTGGAACGTTGACTTGAAGGAGGAGGAAGGTTTTTTGGTCAGGTGCAAGGTCTTGGTCTATTTCAATTTGATTAGTAGAAGAGTTTGACTGGGTTTTCCCCTAGAGAGGGGTTTTAACCTTCACTGAGTGCCTACATCTAGTGTCGCTGATCTTCATGTTTTTTTTGATGATTGCTTGATGAAACTAGGATAAAAAAATAACATAAAGAGATGATAATAAAACTACAATAATATCACAAGTAATTATCAACATAAGAAATTCTTTTTGCCTTTCTGTTTTGCTAACACAAAGTACCCTCATGGCTTTAGTATTGGCCCTCATGGGGATTGAACATTGCCCAATGGTGCAAGATTTTCCACTTTCCACCATTTGTTCCAACCTATTTGGGCATGCTTGGCATGCATGTTAAAGGTAATGGTTATATGTAGATATACTTGTTGATTGTTTGAGGATGCATACAAAGTGTTTGATGAAATGTGTAAATGCAAGGTACACTTATGGAGGAATAGTTTAATTGATTGGTATTCCTTTTTTATCTAATGCACTGATGCAAATTGTTGGGGGACATATGTGCCCTTGTAATGTGGGTTAGATACTGAGCTTGGCATTTGACACTCACCATTAGGACAATTTTCATGCCCTGATGGGCTCTGAAAGATACTACGTTCTTAGCTCAATCTATTCCTACCTTTTGGAATGTTGATTTTTAATGTTCCTTGGACAAATGGTTTCCCATGGGTTAGTCTCTACCTAGGGAAAAAGTGTCCAAAATAATTATGAAGTGTGACTTTATAAAGTGAAATGTGACTTTAGACATGAAGTACAATGTGGGTACTTTATTTAATGGGTGAGTTAAAAAATAGAAAGTGAGAATTAAATGCACATTTATTCTCACCCCTTGATCTAAATGACTCTGAGCCATTAGATTTTAGGGTTGCCCAAAAGTCATTTAGGAAACAAAAGGGGAAAAGAAAAAAGAGATTGCATTCATTTTTCATGAGGAGATTGGAGAAAGGAGGTTGAGAGTTGGAGAAAAGTTCTGAAAGATAAAATTGTTGTAACAAGCTGAAGGAGTGATTTTTGGGAAAAGATGGGCACAAAAATCAAGGCATAGAAGACAATAGAGGGTACAATATAAACAACATTTAATACTGTGAGATGCATGCCGTTTGAGAGAAGTTTTTGTGATTTTTTTTTGAAAGAAAATCCATACAGTGTGTATGGAATCCGTACAACAGAGTTCGTACATTCTGTATTCGTACAATACATATTTTCAACTTCAAGTGGGCACATAATTCAAGGCAAAGCGGGCACAATTTTCAAGGAGTTTTGGGCTGAAGACATAAGTTTTATTTTGTTCTTTTGTTTTGTCTGCAAATGTATTTTTCTTGAAGTTGAAATATAAATAAAATTGAAGAGCTCTCTAACAGGTTTTCCTCGGAGAAGATTGAAGGGGTTTTGCCTAGGTCCATGTTGACCAAAAATCTGTGTATTTTAATGTGTGTTGCTGGTCTGTTTATGTCCGTATTTATTTTTAGCATGCGTTGATAGTCCCATGTGTTTTAATCTGAAAATTTCTTTTCTAGAATTCTATGTGTTGAATGTATGTTTATGGGAAAAGGCATTTAATTGAATGGGAGTGAGGAGGTTAAATTAAAACCGGGTTGGGATTGTAGGAAACTTTTTAGTCATCAAATTTCAATATGGAATACAACACTGGTTGTAGCGTCAGGATCAAGGGTTTGTAGTTTGCATTAGGCATGGATTCCGAGTCATGAGACTGTAGGCCGTGATGATCATCACTGTGGACTTAACTAGTCGAATAGCAATGTCCTCTGTGGAATTTTTAGCCTTTGCAATTGTTGCGACTGCATCGAATCCCACATATAGAAAAAAGAAAACTTTAGCATATGTTGGATTTTTACTCTCTTTTGCCATTTTTGCCACTGGATCAATGGTTATTATGTATGCAAAGTAGATGTTTAGACTTTGTTGAAATCCTTCAATGCATGTTAGCAATCCTAATTTGGTTTCTAACCTACCTGCTTAAGAAGACAAAACTTTATCAAAATGGAAATATGATTTTTATTAGGAACTGAGACACATCAAACTGAAGAAAGTAGCAACAACTACACAGGTCTGAAATTTGTGTCACCTCTGTTTCTCACTCATGAAAACAAAAAATACACATGAATGCTTCAAAATCTACCTTTCTCCCACTGCTTCCTACCCTGAAAAACTGAATGAATAAAACCTATACCCCTGCCTTCTCCTTTATAAACTAGGAGGTACAATGAATCTGGATACATACACAACAATGTCTAAACTAAAATAAACCTTAACCTTGGATATATTCCTAGCCTTGGGATTAACCGCCCCAACTTGCATGAAATAACTTTTCTTAGGAAGGTGCTCCCATTAGAGGAGAGTGCAGTGTGCATGCATCAATCTATCTCTTGATGGGATTTGTGGCCAACTATAATGGGAAGCTTTCGACAGGCAAAGCACCCTAACAAACTGTTCATACAACTACCAACTAAAGCAAAGTAAAAAATAGCACTAAACTATTAAATATAAATTGTATCTATATTGGAACTAAATGGAAGATGATGTACCCATGCTTTTGGCATGCATGTTCCCTCGATATGTCTCTGTTCCTTCCCCTCTCATGAGTCATTACTGCCGCATGTAATTGCCGAAGAAAGGTGTATTGTTAAGGCTGTAGTATAGACCATTGTATGGAATCTTTGCTTGAGCGTTGATCACCATACTTTCTCTGCATTTGGGCACTATATCTTTTTTGTTTATTGCTGCCATTAATAGCGTTTTGCTGGACACTTTTTGAGGTGCTAAAGTTCCAACACTGATACCAAGGAAAGTGTTCTTTGCCAAATACAAGATACTCCCTTTACATTTGGAATTTCTCCTTTACTAGGAGCTTGGTCAAATAGTTGATCATGAAGGAACCTAAAAAACATCGATCTGGATCACTACTTCTTTCTCTACTCAAGATTGTCTTTAGTATATTCAAGGTGAAAACTTTCTGTACAAGGAACAATGCATGGGTGACTTGTTAGCCTCATTTGCCCTTCATGCCATCTTCACTATTCAAAATCATCTCACTCCACATCTTGAATTGTTTGGGATTTCCTACAATAATGAACTCCTATGTATACAGGACCAAAACAAGTATGTTAGATGTATCAAATAATGAATTGAAATTTGCACTAACTTAAAACAATGCAACATGAGTACAATCCCATTGAAGTTAGAATCCAAAATTGGTGGTGCATGCATCATCCCATCGAAGGCAACTCCCTCTTATTGAGGGGATCCTTAGAGAACTGGAATAAGAGTTTCATGAAGGTCAACTACCTCTTGCTGAGAGAATCCTTCTATAACAACCTTATCTTAGTACTCTTGCATACTCCCATCAACTAGAAGCAAGAAATTAATAACTAATTCCACAACTGGTTTTGTAGTTGTCTCCTTTCAATGATTTCTTATCATTTTTAAGCTTCTTAATATGCATTAGTAATTGCTCATTATGTTCCTTGAGTCGAGAAAATTATTCATTTTTATTTGTGATAATTTTATCAACTTCCTTCAACATATTTTGCATTGAATTTTGATTTTCTTGAAGGATTACCTTTGAGATATCTTTTATGTCTTTTGGTTCCATTGAATTTGGTCATGATGTTGAAGATGTCTTATCAATCTGACTCTTTTTGTTGTTGGAGACAACTATAAAACCAATTGTGGAATCAATGATTAATTTCTTGCTTGTAGCTGATGGGAGTATGGACGAGTACCAAGATAAGAGTATCAAGTTCGATAAAGCAGACAAGAGTATAAACCAAGCCCACTCTTTCCACTGAATCCTAAGATGTTGACAATGTTGGTCATGATGTTGAAGATGTCGTATCAATCTTACTCTTCTTATGAGAATATTCCAATTTGAGAGTTTCCTTGTACTTTTTTGTGTAATTATGAATACCTCCCTAGTTAAGAGAGTGTTGAAAACTGTAACTAGGTTTGGTCTTCATAATTGTCATTGTACTTATATCATTATATATTTTTATTTATAGCAAAAAGAAAGAAAAATGAATTTTATTTTTCAAGCACGGGTTTCATGCTCAAAACTAATTAATTTAATCAGATAAGCATGTTATTCATGCTTCTAGGATTTATTGAGTCAAAGAGTCAAAGTTCTATTTGGACCCATTGTAAGGATAAAGGATATTTTTCCAATAGTAATTTGGGTCAAACTTCCTCTACATGCCAATTCGGCCTACCTTTCAAGTCTGCCTTGCCCCAAAAGGACATATCTAGTCGAACCCCTTGGGACAATATAAATAAAGGTGATTTGAACTCATTTGGACACACGATTCACATGAATGGATCTAAAATATCATAGAGGGGAATAACGACGAAGTGGAAGTTTTGCCATATCACATCTCTTGTTAAATATTTGTTGTTGGTCTCTTGATGATGGATTTGTTGTGAAGAAATAAGGAGGGTTTAACTTGGCATCTACAAGGTTGGAGTCTTTTTGTGGTCATGGGTCTTGGACATCTCATTTTGATCTGATTCTATAAGGAGATAAATTCTATGGGTTTTTCCCCTTGGAGGGTTTTTTCCCTAACTTGGAGCCTATATCTTATGTTCAATGTTTTTGTGTGATCTTCATATTTAAGTTTTGGTAATTGTTTGATGAAAAGAATATAATAAAGATTAATAAGGAGCCAACAAACTTCACAAACAATTATCATGTAAAGATAAATCACCCTAATTTTACAAGCCTCTCGATTTCTCAACATCTCCTTTGGTCCCAATTGACGAAATTTTGTTTATCCTCTTAGC
Organism: Pinus taeda; assembly: GCA_000404065.3. NCBI lineage: Eukaryota > Viridiplantae > Streptophyta > Pinopsida > Pinales > Pinaceae > Pinus > Pinus taeda. The sequence continues at coordinate 167,338 of APFE031483515.1, read as the reverse complement.
TAAAGGAATAATGTTGTTGGTATTGTGCCATTCACCTGGCTATGTCCTCGATTTTGTCTTATATCTTCAAATCTCTATTAACAATGATTGAGTCATATGTCAGTTTCTGCGTGCTGATTCTAGGGAATTTTTCTTGGGCCTAAGGGTATTCTTTGTGGTATTGTTCTAGCTAGTTTATGGCATTCAATACGCCTTGAAGTTGAGTGCCTCACTCATTAGCTAGCTCCCAAAGTGGTAGTAGCCAAGTTGATATCTCATGCATAATCTTTAGGCATGGTACACATGTAAGAGCATAGACTTATGGGACTCATGTACTTCTAAAGTGAATGCATTGCAACCTTTCATCTTGATGATTGTTTCTTTCATGGTCTTGGTATCTACATTCAACAATATAACTTATTACTTTAGCTCAACTATAAGTGCATCTTTCTTCTTTATATACATTTCTCTTGGTGACTTGAGAAAATTTCATTCTTGTTGAGGCCATGGCAATTGGGTCCTTTCTAGTGTCAGGCACTATGGGCCTCTTAGTGGTAATTTGTACAAGTGGCATATGTGGTGTAATATATGTTTTATTTACATGCTCCATGATCTTGTCCAAGCTATGATCAAACTCGAACTTGTTCAATTTAACCACCTTCTTTCTTTTTTCTGGTGTTACATCCATCTTTGTTATGGTTGGTGGCCCCCTGTGATCTTTGGAACTACTGGTGACACTAAATCAATCTCCATGGCATTTGAATCCTACCAAGCTTCTAGTTTTGGTTCCTCTTACTAAACCTAGAAGGACTTTTCCTTGCATCAACCTTTGCTTCATTATGTGGTCTTTTCCCTTCTTATTGTTTTCTCCTTTCTTCCCCGACTTTCTCTGTTCCCTTTCTTTCTTCCTCTTTTCCTCTTGTTCTTTGAGCTCAAGTTCTTGAACTATTCTGGAAACTTCCTAGGCTATTATAACTACTTTGATTCTTGCTTCAATTTTTCTTCTTATTCTTTTCGAACTATTTCTTGTTGGGATGATTGCTCATAGGCTTATTCGTCTCTTCTTTCTTGAACCTTTTCGACTTTTATTTGGGTAGGATTATAACCTATTCTTGCAATAAGCTCTGAGAAGTTTAAGGTATTCTTCTACTTTTTCTCTTTTCCTAAGTTCTCTAACTAATAATCCCACCTATACTTGTATGACTTGCAATGACCTTTCATTATTGATCTTGGATTGTACCTATGGAACTTCAAGTCCCCATAATGGAAAAGCGTTAGTGCCTTATAAACTTTATTTTCTCTCTGGATGTCCTTTAACTGATATGCCCCCAAGTGTAAAATCATGTGTGGCCATGCATGCTTCTTGGTCCGTGAAAGTGCTCCACCTACCCCTATGTAAACTTGACATGATATTTCTTGAATCTATGTCAGTTACAAACCTGGGTAGTAGGTGGGAGCTTAGTTGCTCCAAAGATTATGATGTAAGTGTCGTCTTGGTCTAGAAATTAGGCACCAACTTAGGGTACTACTTGCTTAGCCCTTTTAGTCATACACTGAACACCTTCATTGAATAAGGCTTCATACATTGGCACCAGAAAATATTGGCAAGTCTATGCATGTGCTTGTATGTAGTGGTCCTCGCAAAGGACTTTGCAGTAGACGTGGATTTTCTCCTCATTAATTGTCCATCTCTAGTTCATTACCAATAATTTCATCTTAGCAAAGGCTGAGTCCAGTAGATAAGAAGACAAGAAAAATTGGGGTTATGGGCCTTCCTTGAGATTCTAAATATGTTCAATGTTGTCTCTCAGAGACCATGGAAGGATGTCATTCTAGTTAAATATCCTTCCCTCGACTACTACATTGTATATGAGTAGAAGCCACCCTTCAAGGTAGGTCTCAACACTAGATCAACAATACAACTAGCATGACATGGAAACTACCAGATAGAATGGGATTTTCAACATATTCAATGGATGTTCCTTGTTTATATATGCCCTAAAAGTCCCTCTACTAGTCCACCATGTCTTCAATTGTTCTTTGGGAAAGATATTGAAATATGTCATTTAGTCTTTATTTAAGAACACTTCCTCTTTTGGTAGCATGTAGTACATCTCAATATCAAAGGCATTGAACTAAGCAATGGGATTCTTTTGACTATCTTTTGTAATGGCTCCTTCAGGGTCGAGATATGTTTCACCAACCATTCAATTACCTTTACACACGAGAGGGTGGATAAGCAACCATTGTAGGTGACGAAGATTTCTTCATAGCCTTGTAGATATTTGAGCGAGGTCATTTGTAGGTAGATTCTCTCTTTGAAATAATCGATTAAAGGAAACACTTAAAGATTTATATTAGAAACCTAATCTCGTTACAAGGCTAGTACCTTACATATTCAATTGTTTCTTCTTCTTTGAAGCATTTACATTTCTCCAAAAAACACCTAAATACAAAATGTATTTATAATTCATTTACTTGCAAAAAACATACTAAAAATCCTACTCGGACGGTTCATCTTCAAAGATGCTCTTGGCTAGAGCGGTTGCTTTCCTTTTCTCCTATTATGCCTAAGTAAGCACAACTTGCCAATCCATGATCCTATTGTATTTGATGCCGTCGGTCGTGTCCGTTGCTGCCTTGTTCTTGTCCCATTCCAGATTCTTAAACCTCAAATATAGAATGAAACAACTAATATATTTTTGACCATGCATATTTGGTGTATTTATCAATGAAGCATATATTCTCCTAGAACTTAGGACTAGAAGAGATGTGATGTTCCTCTTCTTCTGAGGTCTTAGTCATTGGGTCTTTTGCAAGCTCGTTTCTTGGACATGTACATGATCCTCCTACAAATCCAATAAAAATAATAAGCACCCAATATGCATATTAGCTTACAATGCTAGATGTAAAGAAATCAGAGGTTTGGGTTCATAATTGATTGTGCTTAAGCGGAGGTAGCAGGTTTTAGCGGCAAGGAAAATGAAAGAGTAATAAATTTAACATGGGAAGCACACTTCACCATCATAATTAAAGAAAAATCACATTCCTCACCAGGATGGCCATGTGTCTAACCATGGAATTTTTTTCCCTATTCTACAATGATAAAAATTAGGGTTTATAAGCAAGAAAAACACTTGGTCATGCACCCATGATTGAAAACAAAAAAACTGGTTTAAATTTAATCTAAAAAATTGAACTAAGAGTATTAGGTGCCCTAGAAATCCCCTCTAAATCCTCTAGGAAACAAGGTACCAAGATGAATTGGTGGCGGGGTTATTGTAGCTATTACAACAATAGAGTAACACAACATAAGAATTAGAGATATGAATCTAGATTGCTAATGAAAGGAGAAGTAGAGCTTAGAGGGAACACATATAGAGGCATTTTTATACATGGAAATTATAAAGTTAAAATTATTCTAACTCTTATATCACTTGTGGGCAAAGGAATAACTCCACAATTGATTCAATTCCATTAAGGTGATCCGTGCATCAATACAAAGAGAAGTGGCCTATGGTTTCACCTTCCAAGGTTCAAATGGGTCTTCATGTCCACTTATCACTCTTCATATTCCTCACATTTATATTTACAATTTACCTAAATTCCCAAGGGTTATATACCTAACAATTTAATTTGCTTGAGGGGGGCTTATTGTTACAAAATCTAGCACCTTGGTGTAAAGCCTTACTAATAACTCTAGATTAAAAGCAACAATGAGATAGATCAACACTGTCACGTAAGTGATGGTTTCCGTACTATTTTGTCATCAAATGCTATATCGATAAGGGATGTTTCGCCAACAAATCTTAGGGATTAAATAACCTAACTAGTCCTGGGCTAAATACACCGTAAAGGGTTTTATTATACACTACACCTAAGGATAAATGTTCAATAATTAGGGTTTCAAGTGAGATAAGATGTAATTTCAAGAAAACGGATTCTAAAGACCCCGTGGCTAATTCTAGAGGGCTTAACAAGTCCAAGAGATGCTCAAATATGGTCCCAAACACATGTTATCTCTAAATTAAAATTTGTTGTAGAGTTTTTTTAATATCACAATTACTACATGCAAATATTATAACACCAATAATAAATAACCCAAAATTAATAATCAACAAGTGAGAAACAAAAGGTTATTTAATGAGTAAATGAGAAAAGGATTACAACAATAAGAAAAACCCTAGAAATAAACCCTAATTAATGGTCGATAATGCATAAAAGTGACATTTATACTTTTCCAATATAGTGCATGCAAAGTCTAACTGTAGGACTATAAGGTCCAAGGTAATTAACGTCGTATCCCAACCCTAATTAACCCTATAAGACACTTCAAAAAAATATGGTTTTATATTTGATATTTAAGGGCTAAATATCAAATATAGGACTAATGCCTTTCCCTATCAAGGGCTAAATGGAATCTAAGGACAAAACATATGGAAGAGGACCGATGGAAGCAGTGTAAGGAGAGGAGAGAAAGCTACAATGAGGTCTCTCAACTCCTCAAACCTTATCAACTTTTAATCAAAGGAGATAAGATGAAGGAGGCCTTAATTATATTCCTCTATATAAAAACCCAATGATGATGTTGTTAAGGAGAGGTGAGAGGCATAAAAGATTCAACACATTGTTGAAAATTTAAATCAAATCCTAATTCTACAACAAATACAAGATGGAAGAAGACACTTACAACAATTTTTTATGAAATCACCACTCATCATCCAAGAGAAAAATCCATCCAATTATGATACCCCCCAAGACATTTTTCTCATTTAATGCTCCACAATGACCAAGAGAAAAGAGACAAGCTAGTATGCACTCTCTCAAGTTTGAGTTTGACAATGATCCAAGAAAAAATCGACCTCCATATTTTTATATGAGGGAAAGAAAGTTGGATTATCTTTAATTTAGACTAAAATCCCTAAAAATATTATAAAATGTGATTACAAGTTAGGTAGGTCACAATTTGACCCCCAAAAGACCAAAAAAGGTGACATCATCCTTTAAAAGGTGCATTTCTCATCAAAACATGCCATGAATGTCTCACACAGGTGTCCTTACTCCAAGCCACATCTCTTCATCAAAATATTTTTAGCAAATAAGCAAAGTCTCCCTCCAAGGAACATCATCATCAAATAAGTTTTGATCATAAATCCAAGCCACACAAAGGGGACTTCATGGAACTAGGCCATGATGTCATATGCAAAATAGTGTACCATCCACTCGAGAGGGGATAAAATCATCATCATCAACAACAAACCATCCCAGAAACAAGGCAACTTCCATCAATAAGGTGCACTGCAAACCTATGGTTGTCCCATCATGTCTTTGCTCACTTGTGTAGTGTTTCATGTCCCATAGGGAGAGGAGAGTGTCATCAATTGTGTTGGATGCATCCCAAGGTTAGCGCTCCTTAAAAATTTAAACACCCTGAATTTGGTGCTTGTTGTAGTCATCCAATTATTTTCACATCCTCTTTGAAGTGATAGAGAAGCATTATGCAATCCCTCAAGGGATAGGTGTTGACCTAGAAGCAACAATCTAAAAGATACTCATGGAATCAAGTGATATCAACATCACATGTGCAAGAACCATACAAGTATTGCAGTAGCCCATATTTAATGTGAACAATATCAAAGTATTTCCCACAAGCATCTTCTTCAAATGCCTTTCTAGTTTATCGAACCTTAAGGGGAGGAACAATTCCTAGTCCAACCCATCAATTAGTAGGTGCAAGTGGTCAATGAGATGGTATGGGTTTACTTCATGGTGGTCACAACCTTTGTACCATTTATGAAATTCCAATAGTCCTTGAGTGTTATGATGCGAAGAGGTAACAATCATGGGACATGAGTTGCATGTTTCTTCACCCTTTCAATTTTTTTCATAGTAATGCGAATATTTGTATTAAATGCAAATCTATGCCCGGACAACCACTATAGATTGGGATTTACATTATAATTTTCTTCCATCTTCATTATCATCTACATACTCCTAAACCATTTTTTTTTGAAGAGAATACAAAGAATATTGTAAAAGTATTTGGAGGTGAATATGTTCCAATAAAGCCCCAAAATCAAACAAAACTTGCAATACATATAGCTTACTTCATAATATAATCCTTTATTACAACATATTCCCCAAATCCATGTTAATTAGCAAGTCCCACCAAAATTTTATAATACATGAACATAAGATTCATCCTTAATCCACTAAGGGATGCATGATGGAATTAATTGACCATTAATCATCAACTCTTCAATCTCCAAATTGCAACCTTTGTTGGCATTGATCTATTTCCCCATTATTATCCCTTAGAATGTGCTTGAAACTCATATTTGGGATTGTAAAGTTTTGTAGATGTTCTATGCTAAGAGCAATTTCACTTTTCACACAGCAATCATACAAGTAGTTAAGCAAAATGCAGATAGAACATATAAGCAGATCTTACAGAAGACAAATCAGAAACAGGAAAAATGTGTGTGTT
>APFE031483515.1:137237-153579 GCA_000404065.3 Pinus taeda | reverse complement strand
AAAACTGGCTGACCTTTCACATATAATTTATTAAGAATAATAAATTCAAAATATAAGTTCTGCTCATCGGATTAAGACTATTTTTATATGGATTTTACACCTCTCTGAAAGAGGAATCCAACAAAAATATTAGCCTCTTAATCTGATCATCAGAACATGGAGTTTGGACCTAGTTGTCCAGATTTAACAGGGATATATTTTGATGCCTACTTAATACGATTTAGAAGATTATCTAGAACTTTGTCTCGAGGGGAAGATCCTTTCACCAAGTACTAGATTATTAAAAGGGAGTCATCCAACACAATGAGAGAATAGACTTTAAATTCATTGGCGAGAATAATGCCTTGGAGTAAGCCATAGGCTTCAGCGAAATTATTTATCATCTTCCCCAAGCACCATGAATAGTCTAAAAATTTGATTTCTTCGTGTCCATAAAGGACCCCTCCCCTTCCTGCCGCCCCTTCCTCACCCTTTTTTCACCACCCCTCTTGTGCACCTTTTTCTTCATCGATTTTCTTGTTCTTTACAAATATAATTTGAGTTACAAGATTTTATTGATCCATCATTAACGCCTCAAACATGAAGTGTCTCATTGTTCATTAGGGTTGGGATAATAATGTTCCTTTTATCTAGATAGTCAATACATTAGCCAATGACTAGGTGAGGGCTAATGAGGGGATTAGAGCTCAAGCTGGGATTTTGTCTACATACTTTCATATATCCCTAAAAAACTTTTTCATTTTATCATTATGCCTCGTGATCTTTCCTTTCCTTTGTTGAATCAACTTTTTAGGGCAAAGTCTTTGAGCCCTTACTCAAGGATGAGGAAAACAAGGAACCGATATTGGTGAAAGATAACGATCAACCCAAAGACAAGATGTGAATACCAGGGAGAGATGGAAAATGTTAAAGTATGGATTACCATGAACATGCAACATTAATTAGAGCCTCCTATTTGTGCCCCTCCTAGACATTGGAAAGAAAGGCCTCAAGGAAGCTTACACTAGACTAAAGTTAAATGATAACCACCAAGGTGAAGCATGGGGCCAAGAATACAACCAAAAGCAATTTACCATGTAAATCGACTTGTGATCCTTTACTAGAATGCCTCTAAACGTTAAATCAAAGCACTTCAGTACAAAAATTGTTGATGTGTCTTTTATCTAATGATCCATCTTCATTGAATGAGCAAGTTAGACAAAATAAGCATTGATTAGAGCATAGATGGGAAGCATATGAGGCTAATTATCTGTGGATAACAATAGGGCTATTGACTGGAAAGATGAATAATAGGAGAAATTTTTTCTCCTAGGGGTTACCCACTTGAGTGGGTAATGGGTCCAATGGTCAAGAACACATTCTTCCTCATAAGAGTTCATAGGTTTAAATCCAATTGGGGAGAGTATGTTCACCTTTTTAAACTTTGCTATATATAGGTGGGTCCCTTGTCTCATAAACAAAGGGGTCTCATACATCAATTTGGTGTATGGGTCGGTAGGACCCTAAAAATATATTATTATTATTTATGAGGAAATATCCAAGCAAATCCAACCAAATGGATCTCATCCCATTTGCTTATTAACAGAGCCTAACCCCAAGGGCATCGACGAGAATTGACCTCATGACCTCCCATTAACGAGGTGATTTTAGCAACGGGAACTCGACCAATTGAGCTAGCCCTCAAGGCTATATTATTATTATTAATAATCATTCCAATTCAACATCAAAGTATGGCGTCCATTTTTTCAACAATGCCCATCATCTAATGACTAGATATCACCCTATCGACGTTGACAGTTGATCGAAATGTATGCCATCTAACATTTAGCTAGAAAGCAGAGAAATGGAGAGTAACTTAGCAAGGGTTACCACACATCAATAAGTTGAGATTTATCATGACTTCTCCCCAAATGCCACTTGAAGACTCTGCATACTAAGGTCCAAGTAACTGGTGGAATCACCTCATTCATCTTCGCATCAGCTCAAATAATCACACTCAAGTTCTCCCTTCCTCTTTGTAGACCTTAATCTTATTTTAATGAACAACCTTCAATCCATCATTGTTTACCTCACCAGATGCAATGATTGGTTACTTCTTTTAAAAACCTTCATCGCCCTCATTTTTAGACCAAGGAACCTCTACCCTCCACACCCCAAATTACTAAGAGGGTTCTTTAATACATAAATGATATCTCAACATAGACTTTGCCTTTGAGTTTGGATGTTAACATGTAATATAAGTCAAAATTCATATTGTCTTTATAAAATACAAGAGCAACTTTTTACTACTTGCTCCAATAACTTGAGATATTAAAAAAAAAGTATTAACCCTTGGTTTAAAAAAACATGGTGCTTGACCACTAAAAGAGCCAAACTTGAGAGTACTTGGTGATACTTCAAGATTAGAGGATGCATAACTTGAAAGATGCACCAAAGGGTTTGTTTAAAAAAATCCATTGCAATTTGATAAAGAAAACTCCAAAGGAAAGGAATGATCATTTTTCATACCCTTGTGCATGTATACACCCACGTCATTCAAAGCAAGCACTTGATCTATCAACCCCTAAAACTTACCATATAATGAGAAAACATTTTATGTATGTATACATGACTAGTCCTTAATGTTAAACATAGCCACATCCTCAAAGCTCATAATCACGTTTTCGAATCCACTTTATGACATTTTTTTTATGGTCTACGCACCAATATATTTAGACTTCAAAGGACCTCAAAGGCATAATTTTCTTTCCCCAAGGGGGAACACACCTCTACAAATTTAACATGCCAAATAAATAATGCACTCTAGAGCCATTCAATGTCTATTCCAACTATGTGCAAGAGGCAATATGTGTTTTTATTTATTGAAATACACTACAACAAAGATGAATTGAATATTTTTATACTTGAAATTCCATTCAATGATGGCAATCATTGACAATAAAAACATACAAGTGATTCATATTGGATCAATATATTATTATCCATCCATTTAGACACTATTAGAGTGGATAATTTGGAGGAATCAACTTGCAAGCTCATTTTTACTAGCAATCCTAGTTTATAAAATTGGGGGTGAAAAAATTCATGAGTCATTTTTGAGGCCTTAAATGACCACTTTTTGTGGTCCCAAACTTATTATGGAACTAGTTTCCATAATTTGCACATTGATACCTTTGCAACAATGCAATATTTGCCTCAATTGGACCTCATATGAGAAAGCTATCCTTCTTTGAATTTGATCTATCATGACTGACCAACATAATTTGAGAGGATGCCACGTTAACTCTTATTTCTCATGGAAAAGGGGCTAGCCACATGGGGAATATGAAGATCACTCTAGAACGGTCGAATTGCAACTTATGTTGAGGGTTGAATGGCTCAAATTTAACCCCTCGTTGGCTATTGGGTTGTGTTATAACCAGGCCACTAGGAAGAAAAGGGGTTCAATTCTATTCAAGTGCATTTTGTTCCATAGTATAACATAGTAGCTGAGAGTGGATGAAGAGAGCACATAACATAGGGGGTTTATTTTCTATAGCAACCTGTGGGGCCATAAGTCTCAGGTGAATCCTTAAATAATGTCTTCTCCATTTTGTTTGCATTATTTCCATTTAGAAAAAAGAGAGCAGAGCAACCTCACCTTCCGGCTGGGTTTTCTTCAGAAAGGGTTTCCTAGATCATATCTTGGTGTTCACTATGATTTATGTGTGATTGTGTTTCACTATTATATATATATATATATATATATTATTAGTATATGTATATATTTGCATTTTGTTTATTGAATGCATAAATAGAGAAACAATAACTAATAAATCCATGAATCTAAAGAAAATTAACCCCCGTTGTACAATTTTCAAATTTCTGTCTATTTTTATAAGGTTTGTTGTGATGAACTACCCACTAGAATATCAATGACAATTTACAAATCAACAAGAGAATGTATGGTTGTAGCACATGGTGTGCACAAAATTTAAACATATCATCATAAATGCACTATAACCATTATGTTGTTATATATTGTGATAGCCCATTTTTTTAATCCCTCTTGTGAATATTGTTATGAATTGTAATTCACATAAATAATGTGGAAATGTAAGTACTGACTGGATGAGAGAAGTGGACACGGGTTATGAGGTATTTGGAGGAGTTGCTTGTAAACCCAAGCAACTACATTCATTTCACCACCTATCTCCCTGATGAATTTATAACATTCTTATGCAAGCAAAGAATGGAGTCATGGACTACTTGAGCATAGGATGAGCATACAATCTTGTTATTGTGGCTTGCGTGGGTGTGGTCAAAACGTAAGAGAGAAAGACATGGAAATAAGTCCCGACAAGGGGAAATAGATAATGGTGTGTGGAGTTCAGTCAAATGAGAAGAATCATATGCATAAGAGACGAAGTGTGTGGTGGAAAATAGTGTAAGAGAACGCAAAGTCGGTGCAGTGGGTGTAAATATTCAAGGGAGAATATCATTCTAGCCTATGTTTTATTCTAGGGACTATATTCCATGTGTTTGCAAAAGCCTATTTGTGTGCATGTTAAATCGATTTAATAGTGAAAGTTTAATGGAGTTGAATCATCCAGTACTTTCCTTGAGGATGATGAACCATTGGGGTGCTTACTGGAGCTAAGCTGGGAAACCACTATCAAGTTGAGGCATCCAGGTGCTTGTTGAAAGGAACTGATAAACCACCAAGTGCTTGCCTTGGGGTTGATGAATCACTTGTATGCTTTCTTAGTAAGTTTATAAACCATCTAGATAGTGGGTCTCGACTCTTGTAGTGCTACCTTAAAGAAACAATTTATAAACCACCCATGTGATGTATTCAATCCCCTTGAACTAAACAATATCTCACTAATTGTTGGGTGAATTCCTTATGATTGGTTCTATTGGGGTAGCGGTCACTGTGGTGCTTAATGCTAAAGGAAATTGATAAACTAATTGGACAGTGGGCGCTTCTCCCTGTTGGTTTATGACTCGACTTCAGTTTGAATTGAGAGCCATTGTGGTGCTTACTGCGGTTGGTAGTTGATAAACCACCTGGACAGTGGGATTCTCTTCTTGTATATTTGGTTGGCTCGTATTGATGTGAATTCCCTTGAGCACTTATATCCTCAGACTTAAAATTTGAGTAAAGGTTGGTCAATTATAAGAAAGATTGCAATGCAACTAGCCTATGGTTGGGTGGAGAGTTGAAGTCCCACTCTCAATTGCTAGTCTCTTGAAGATAATAAGATAAGCATTTACTAGTATACTTGATGCACTTTATTATTGAATATTGATGATAAATATCAATGAGGTTATCAACATTGATAATGAAGAAGTGTGTATTCCTATACGTGTTGCATGATTGTTCATAAGATGTGAGGGTCTTGTAGCTTCCTGTATATGTTGATATCCCTAATTGCATAGTTATTTGTATGATTATTGTTGACTGGTTGAAATTATAGTTAAAATGCTATGGTGTATGTGTAAAATTCTATGGTTTAATTGTTATATTCACTAGAGGATCTCTATGATTGAGAATTATAGATCTTTACTGTTAAATGGATTGCATATAGCTTATTGTGAGTTAACACAAACCTTCGTTGTGTGTAACTGATTGTTGCTTTCTTTATTTTTGGATAAAGCAATGAAATAGTGCACTTATGTTCGAGTAGGTCGATACGCACGATGGAATTGTTTAGGATCTGATTGGATAGGTATGGTTCTATTATAGTTGGAAATATAGACAACAGTAACCATGGTTTTGGCTTGGAAACAATGTCTGTGCAAAAGGAAAGTCCATATCTTTATGAATGTATTTTATCATGATGAGTACTTGAAGGTCATTGTGTTGATGTATGAGTGTGAACTCTTCTGGTTATGCATGTTTTGGGTATAACTAGGTTTTCTTGAAACACTTCCATAAATTCCTTGAAATGTTCGAAGAAAACACATAAATTGGTTTTGGGTTGCTTAGGTAGAAACTGCCTTATGTTCGAGGTTGAACTTTGCTTAGTCTGAGTGGGTCTAGGAGTTTGGTTGTTCAGGAGGAAAGGCAAGAGTTATATCACCATGGGTATGGATTCCATATGGGTTGAACATAGTTCAATGCGAGTGATAGGTGGATAAAATGGTATATCTTGCGTGGGGCCTCTTGTCACAAAATCTAGCATCCCTTGGAGAGGGAAATACTACAAGGTATAAAATAGACCTACTAGCAACAATGGGGTAGTGGCCCAATGTCACCACGACCAAAAACCCCCTACTCTTTACGAAATTTCACCAATCGGAGGAGTCCTGTTAAGAAAGATATCACTTATAATAGGTATTCAAGGGTCGGGGTATGAAATGATCTTGCTATAAGGCCTTCTAGAAAGACACAATTTTGGCTCAAGGCTTCACTAGGAAGCAATTTGCTTTCTATGAAGATTCTGAGAAATGGAGGCACAAGTCCTAGGGTTTGATTGATTTGAAGAGTGTTGAAGTAACTCAAGGTCAAGGATCGGAGAAAAGGTTTCTTGTAATGTATATTTTAACTAATACAAGGCTCATGAACCTCAAGAAATCCCTTAAGTTGAGTGAAGAAAAACTAGGGTTTCCCTCTTAGGGAAAATACCCTAGGCAAGATAATTTATAGATGAAATTGAAGTGGATGCCCACCAAATTGATAGGCTTTGTGGAAAACCCTATCTACTTTATGTTTAGGCTCTCCAACCACCAAAATCCCCTCTCCCTATAAATTCACATCAAGCCCTAGTTCCTTTTATAGCCTTGAAAGGATTGAAATTTGAGATGGAGAAAATTTATGGAAAATATGGAAGAAAAGTGAGGTTGATACCATTGGTTTGGATTAGTTCTTTTCCCTTTGGGTATATGGAGTCAATAATGTCTAATATTAGCTAATATTGATTCTAAGGAGGTCGAAATTCGATGCCCTAGAAACAATCTTCAAGCATTTACCCCCTCAAAGGAATAATGGAAATTTATGGGAGAGCTACTAAGAGTTCACCACTAGGATAATTCTTTCATGTCATGTATGAGTAATGCATGAAATGTTCATCTAGATTAGCATTCAAATAAACTTCATTAAAAAATAGGGCACAATTTTAGAATGAAATAGGATCAATCATAATATACGTTTGACATTGAAAACGATCTTCAATAATTAAGAGAACTTACAAGAAAATATGCAAGAGATCCATCCATTAAATCAAATAATAGTAAGAATGTCCAAAAATCATCTCGAAACATCAAAATGCATAGAAGATCCAATATAATCCATAAAGAAGCAAGTGCAAGTTTCCTATATGAGGTTGAATTCCAAGTGTGATGATCATGAGAGACTAAAATGAGGTTTCTCTAATATATAGGTGGTCTAACAAGTCTTATTTTAGCCTACAAGTGATCAAGTAGGATCTCCCCTCTTGGATAAAATTTAGTGTCATTGTTGGCACTTGATGAGCTTCAAAGAAACTATGCACACCAAAGAGAAGTTCATAAAGACTTTGGAAAGTGGAAATTGTAAATGATTAATAATTTAAATGAGTTTAGTGTTGAAAATGCAACAAGAAAATCTTAATTTAATTTTTTCCTTGAATTAAATTAAGAATAAAATTGTAATTCCACATCACAAGACAACTTGTACGAGTTAACTAAGTTAATATGATGTAGTTGGCTCAGTTAATTCGAGTTGAGGGACTAACTAGAGTCGTGTAGAGTGAATCCTACACTATAGGAGCCTTGGTTGAGTTTATTTTGATTTGTAATTAATTAATTCGGTTTAACTGAGTTAAAGTCAGTTAAACTAGTTCCAACTAATGGAGGAACTAGTAGGAGGTGAGACAGTGGGGTTTTGCTTTGTGTGTTCAACCATAACTGATGATTCACTCATAAATAAATCATGCATGGCATACCTGAGAGTTACCTAGTTGAGATTAGAGTTCAAGGGTAGTGTAATATCAATTGTATAATCATCCAAATTGTATAGGTGGTGCATGCAACCAGAGAAAGGCCTATGAGGATAACACAATTCATATTGAGGAATTTCCCTAATTAACAGGGGGCTAATTACCAAGGAAACAATGCAAGGAAATAAGGACTTGGGTAAGTTGAAAATTGTTTAAGTACTGGCCCAGGTTTGTTTAGGAAGTTGTGAGACATATAGAGATAGTGCAGAGGTTGCTCGGGCTTGAGAAAAGCATTGTAATCTTCTCATATTTTCTTATTAATGCAATATGCAGATAGTAGGGGTTTTTAGTTGTGGTTTTCCCCATGAATCATTATGTAATGTGTTGATTGAATTATTTCTCTTATATGCTTCGTGATTTCATGATCATTTAATTGTTTCTACTGATGAGTAGAGTAGATTCAAGTCTATTGTTTTAGTAAATTACAATTAGAAGTTTAAATCTACAAGGACTTTCTACATGGTATCAGAGCACAAATCACTCTAGAAGAGGAGAATACGAGTTTTCCTTTTGTAGGTGAAATTGAATTTGCAGTATCATTCTTCGGAACTAACAAGATGTTGTTCTATGGATTGAGACTCGAATATTCCCTTGAGGGTAGTTCAAACTATATTTCTTTGAAGGACATGATGGAGATAGTGTTGGAAGACAACAAGCTAAAGGAATTCATAGAAAAAGATATTCCTAAGCCTCCAACAACTGAGGCTAAAGATTTGGTAGAGTGGAGGAAATGTGTTGCAAAGGCGAGAAGGATCATACTAAAAGGAGTTCGAGATCATATTGTCTCGAACCTCCACGGGAAGGATACACCATATATAATGTGGCAAGCCTTGATCGACTTGTTTCAGAACAATAGTGACCGCGGGAAGTTGTCACTGAAGGACAAGCTTCAGAATATAAAGATGGAGAAGGGCGACACTATACCATAATACTTGAGCAGGTTCACCCAATGTCGGAATGAGCTTGGGAGTGTTGGTATTACAGTTGCTGAAGATGATCTGGTCATCCTAACACTTCTAGGCCTTCCCAAGAGCTATCACAACTACCAAGATTTGGTAAATGGGAGGGGGAATCTACCAAAGTCGGAGTGTTTATGGTCTGACATGGTGCAAGAAGAGATAAGGTATAGCACCAGAGATGGAACCTCATCCAAGCATGATGATGAGGAGAATTGTGCCTTGGTTGCAAAGGTGAAGAAAGGGAAAGGGAAAAATTCCAATTCAAAGGAGATTTCAATCAGGGCGAAAAGAAGAAGGACTTGTCGAATATTAAATGTTTTCACTGTCATGAGCCAGGACACTATGCCACGAAGTTTCCGCACAAGAAGGCCGACAAAAATCCCTCAAGAGGAGCGGTAAGTGAAGTTCTTGCTTCACAATTCGAGTTGGATTTCACTCTCATTGCTTGCATGGTGACATTGGTGATGGGTAGTGTGTGGTATTTGGATAGTGGAGCCTCATTTCATATGACCGACAACAAAGAATTATTTAATGACTTGGAGGAGAAGGACATATAGATTCACATCGAAATGGGAGATGATGGAAGGTATAGTGTGACCGACATTGATACTGTTACTTTTCTGAGGGAGTCTGGTTCTCCTCTCACATTAAAAGATGTCATGTATGTTCCGAGTCTAAAAAAGAATTGATTTTAGTTGTCATGTTGGAGGACCGTGGCTACGATGTGATATTTAGCAAAGGAAAGGATTTCCTTCGTCACATATCCTCGATACAAGTGAAGCAAATCGGGGTTCGGGTGAATAACCTCTATAAATTGGATGTAGAAGATTGTGCTCCTTTGAGCGCAAACACAGAGAAGGTGCAAAGATGAGACATCAGTGAATTATGGCATAGAAGGTTGGGCCATATTCACCATGGAGTTTTGAAGATCATGCAGTAGATTTCTATAGGACTTCCCAAGGGTGCACTAGAGCAGAGAGATACATGCAAAGGGTGTACATTGGGGAAGTACACCAAAGCCACCTTTCCTGATAAGGAAAATCAAGCACAAGTGATCGTTGAAAGAGTTAACTCAGATGTGTGTGGACCGTTCTCGACAGCGTCCATGACTAAGCACATGTATTATGTAATATTTGTAGATGATTTCACACGTAAGTGTTGGATTTTATTCATAGATCATACGTTCTTTATTTTTTTTGAATTTAAAGCACTTGTTGAGAAAGACAATGACAGGAAATTGAAAGATTTATAGAGCGATAACGGTGGAGAATATGTGTCAAATGAATTCAAGAACTTCTTTGCATAAGAAGGCATTTGACAGGAGTTAATAGAACCCTATAACCCACAGTAGAATGGGGCAGCTGAAAGGAAGAACAAAAGTATTGTGGGATCTACACGGACGATGTTACATGATCAGGTCCTACCATTGCAATTGTGGACTGAAGCATGAAACACAACTGTATATGTGCAGAACAAAAGTCCTCATCAAATTCTTGGGATGAGTAAACTAGAAGAATTTTTTTCATGTAAGAAACTAGAAGTGGCACACTTAAGGATCTTTGGTTAATCAATTTACCGTCATGTTACCAAGGATGCAAGGAAACATCTAGAGCTAACAGCTGAGTTGGGCATATTTGTGGGGTACACCTCAAAACTATCGGGTGTACCTACCATCTCACAGGATGACATTGGTTCATAGAGATGTGAAGTTTGATGAAGAGAAGGACATGATATGTTCCCTTGAGAGGGAGATTCAGTTGCATGCATATGAGGATATTTTAGCTCCAAAGGAAGAACCTCAGGATGATGTGGAGCATCCACATGCAGAGGAGCAGAGAGTGGAAGCACTCACTCATGCAGAGACTTCTAGAGATGGAAGGAAGCGCACCAGAGAAGCTGACAGATTGATGCATGATGTTAGAGAGAATGTGGGAGCACCCACATCACATTGCAGGCAGAGGAGGTCACCAGGTCGGTACAATGACTACATGGTTTTGATGAGAGAGAGTGTAGAGATTGAGCCATTCTCATTCGAGGAAGCAATGCAACAACCAGTATGGGTTGATGCCATGGTAGATGAGTAGGACTCCATTATCAAAAATAGTGTTTGGGAAGTGGTCCCAAGACTAGCAGACAATGGATTTACAAGGTAAAGAAAGCAGCAGATGGGAGTGTCGAGAAACACAAGGCTAGGTTTGAGGCCAAAGGGTTCTCTCAAGTGGAGGGAATTGATTACAAGGAGACCTTTTCTCCAATAGAAAGGTACTCTTCAATTAGATCTATTTTAGCACTCTTAGCATAGATGAGATGGAAGATACATTAGATGGATGTGAAGACAATATTCCTCAACAAAGTGATTGAGGAAGAGGTGTACATTGAGCAACAAGAAAGATTTGAGACCTTCAACAGAGAGTCACATTTGAGTAGACTCAAGCGAGCGTTGTATGGACTTAAGAAGGCACCCCATGCTTGGTCCACCGAGATTGATAGTTATTTCACTAGGTTGGGCTTCACCAAAAGTGAAGTATATGCAAACCTTTACCATATTGTGGTTGAAAGTAAATTATTGATTATAGTATTTAATGTCAATGATTTAATTTTTACAGGTAATGAGAAGCTAGTCAAATCTTGCAAGATAATTAGAGATGAAGGACCTCGAGCTCATGCATTATTTCCTTGGTATGGAACTTATTATCTCCCAGGGCAAGTATTCCAACGAGATACTGAAGAAGCTCCACATGGAGAGCAACAAACCCATGGAGACTCCTCTAGCAAGAAATTGGAGGAAGGAAGATGCTATTTCAGGTCAAGTAGTGGAGGCTACTATTTACGGGAAGCTTGTGGGTTCACTTTTGTATTTGGTGAATACACGACCAAACATATGTTTTGCAGTTAACCATCTTAGTCAAGCAATGGTTAAGACAACCAACATCTATTGGAAGGCAGCTAAACATGTGTTGAGATACCTCATAGGCACCACTCAGCTTGGCCTTTGGTACAAATGGATAGAGAGAGTGAAGCTACAAGGCTTCATAGATGCAGATTGGGTAGGGAGTCCATCCGATAAGAAAACAATATTAGGAGGGATCTTAAGTATTGGGTCAGTAACAGTTTCCTGGTACAACAAGAAGCATAGATCAGTTGCACTCAGTTCGGTAGAAATAGAGTACATGGCTGCTAGTCAAACCACTTATGAGGCTATCTGGATGAGAAGATCCTTGTTGGGTTATTTGGTCATCAGATGGATCCTACAGTGATTTAATGTGACAATCAGAGTTGTATCAAACTCTTTGAGAATCTGATTTTTCATGATTGGTCCAAGCATATCGACATCCGATATCACCATCTACGAGATTATGTGCAAAGGAGAAGCATGTTGCTGGAGTACATTCCTATAGAGGAACAAGAGGCAGACATCTTGACAAGGAATTTTCAAGAGGAAAATTCAAGTTCCATAGAGACATGATTTGGGTATATGATAATCCCTTTCTTGTTGAGAGGGAGTGTTGAAAATGCAACAAGAAAATCCTAATTTAATTTTGTCCTTGAATTAAATTAGGAATAACATTGTAATTCCACATCAAAATACAACTTGTACGAGTTAAATAAGTTAATTTGACTTAGTTGGCTCAATTAATTCGAGTTGAGGGTCTAACTAGAGTCATGTAGAGTGTCTCCTACACTATAGGAGCCATGGTTGAGTTTATCTTGAGTTGTAATTAGTTAATTCGGTTTAATTGAGTTAAAGTCAGTTAAACTAGTTCCAACTGATGGAGGAACTAGTAGGAGGTCAGATAGTGGGGTGCTGATTGATGTGTTCAGTGAGTTAACTGATGATTCACTCATAAATAACCCATGCATGTCAGATCTGAGAGCTACCTCATCGATATTGGAGTTCAAGGGCAGTGTACTATCAATTGTATAATCATATGAATTGTACAGGTGGTGCATGCAGTCAGAGAAAGACCTATGAGGATTGCGCAATTCATATTGAGGAATTTCCCTAATTAATTGAGGAAGCTCTAGGTTTTGCAACCCTTTCTAATAGAGCATTGTATGCATTCCTCTTTGAAGAAAAACAATAAAGTTATTCGACCTTTGGAGGTGAATCCAAGGATATTGTATCCCAATGGAGGGGGTGAACTCCATTATCATGTTCGTCTTGATGTTTCATGTTTTTCCTTGTTCATGGTTTTGCTAAGTTATTATTGTGCATCTTAAGTTACATTTTTATGTGTTAATTTACATGCTTATATGAAAAATTTGTAACTTAATTTGACATTCCCTTACAGTCAAGTAAAAGGAATTTGTTGCAAGTTTTTTTCTCCCCTCAAGTTTTTAGATCATTTGGTATCAGAGTGGTTGATTTTCTAGCTTAGTAGGTACATTTTCCTAGTTTAATTCAAGAAAGGAGAAGGAAACTGGTTGGGAAGGTAATCTCTAAGTTTTGAAATCTCGATTTTGGAAAATAAGTCTTTTTTTTCTGATCCTTTTTTGCAAATCTCTATCAAGATTCAAAGGTTTTTAAAGAATTATTAACCATGAAGAAAATGGTAGAGGAGTTGTATAACGAAGGCAGAGAAAGCAATGAGTTGCAAAATTAGATGAAGATGTTGGAAGGCTCCAAAATAGACTCAAAGAAATGGAGTTGCAATTGCAAGTTGCGAAAAAGAACCTTGTGAAGTGTGAGAATGCTAAGGTAAATGAGGTAAAAAACACTTGTTCACATTCAGTTTCCTCACAAGAAGATAATCGTTTTGGTTCCTCTGAGAAGCACACTTGAGGATTTGGGTTGAATTTTTTATTGAAAACGGGTTATAAGGGAAAAGGTTGGGAATCCATGGCCAAGGTATACTAGAACACATTCAGGTTGAATATTGACCTTGATATGTTAGGATATGATACGACAAAGAAGAGGTTGGAGATTCTTCCAAGACAGTTGAAGAGGGTAATGCTTCGAAGGGAACTTCTACATCATTAGGTTCACCTCGTCAAAGTTGTGACAAAGACAAGCATCATCAAAGGTATAGACCTGACTATACTAAAATTTCTTTCAATTAGAAGAAACATGGTAGTGAGAATCATGGTTTTTGGCACAAAATTTTGTGTTCATTTTGGAAGAGAATGACGATGTACAAGAAAGTCATAAAGGAAAAGAGACAAAAGAATCAATCTCTAGATCGTGAGAAATATAATGGCAAGAGGAAATCACAAAAGCAAGATTGTTGCATACATTGTCATCAAAATGGCCATTTTGCTGAAAAATGTTAAAGGTTTCATCCAAAATTTGGTCATATTGCAAGAAAGTTATGCAAGACCCTTCTAAAAACAAAAGAGTTAATTCAAAAACACATGAAGAAATGCATTTTAAGCAAGATCAATTCCAATGGTTTGGTAAAAAATGGTTAACATTTCTATAGAGTTGAGTTTTTATCAGCATGTAGGATTAAAACCTCCAAAAATGGGTTTATATTTGTTTCCATTAGTGAAAAACAAGAAAATAAAAGTTGAATTGCATGCATATGTGAAGAAGATTCATACACAAAATTTTTCTATCTAACGAGAACATGATTAGCTCGAGTTCTCTTCCTTGTTGCCATGATGATCTATTTTTTCTTTGCTCAAAGTATCATGCAGTCAGAAGTCTTTGGGTCGAAGTCAATAGCAGTTAAGGCAATGTCCTATGCATCCCCTAAGGCTTTGTGGAATGTGTTGCTTGAACTGAGCTAGCAACTAGTTGCGCGTGATGATGATATGTCCCAATTAACATGCATTCAACAGTTTAAGAACTACATATCAGATTTCTAAGCTTGGGGATCTGGACACCAAGTGCCATAATTCCCACCAAAACTTTACTGGCTAAACACTAGTCCATTCGTCTTCACCAAGATCTGCGAGGAAAAGTCGCTGTATTAAATTTTAGGACATATTGTTGCATCAATTGCATGTGCTGCCAGATTTGAAATACCTTGAAACAAAATACGAAGGAAAACCATTTTCTATTATGGGGGTCAATTTTGTTACGTTGCCCATGCCATAGTCCATGATGGAGGTTTCCTATTATATGACGGGTTTACACAAAATCCACGGTGTTCTCATTTGCTCAAGAACTAATATAGTTATGACTGAGCTTAACATTGAAGAGATAATCGATAATGGAGCCCAACATTAAACTTTTGTGCCTATATATGGTTGTATTGAGTTTTCTCATCTGCAACATGGAGGCAGTAGAGAGCAGTTTCTTCGACAAAGAACCTGTTTACGGAAACCCCGTTGGTGGATCAAATACTACCGGTTATGGAGAAGGTTACACCAGGAGTGGGGTGGATAATATTTACGGAGTCGATTCAGGAAATGTTTATGAATCCTACCGAGGCTAAGGAAACGTTAATGGTTTTGTATTTGGATTTCTGCATTGGTTATGGAAATAGAGCCCACTATAGATCAACTAGAGCTGGTGAATACTATTTAGAAAATTCGGGGTTTCGGGAATGACATAGGTGCCCGATAAAAAGTGAGCTCCGACAAAAGGTGTTGGCTCCGAATACCGTTATAGTTCGGGTGCTGGCTCCAAATGGATGGCTCTAATGTCGGTTATGGGCGAGGTGGAAATAAATACGAGATCGGTTACGGTGGAACATGTCATTGGTGGTGGTTCCACATTTCAGGCCAAAGAAATCAACATGGTGATTCCTTGTATGATGATGATCAAATAGATTCAAAAGATTCCTCAATCAACGACAATTGCATTGTATTAGGTCAGTGATTACGTTGTCCACAATGGTCAATTATGGTAACGCCAATGGGTCAGGGAAGATAATTGCGTCATCATGGGGATATCATTGCCATAATTGGCACCATATCCAACTAGTCATTGTGGGATCATTTGCACATTATGTGGGATCATTTTGGACTTGCGTGAGATATGCCACGAAGAATGTTCTAGGGTTCACAACTTTAGTGGCCTACCACCATAGATCCATCATTGTAAACTCCAATGTCAAAGTTATCTCATGCTTATTTTCATGCAGCTGGCCAGAATCAACAACAAATATCACAAATATCACAATTCGAGACATTTCTTGGTTATCTCCTCAAGGTTGTTGTCTGTTATTTTGGATGTTTATACACCATGGTATTATAGGATGATATAGAACGTGAATACTGTTGTAGAGGAGGCTCAAGTTCTCATGCTTTTGGCTGCAAGTGTGAAGTCTACAAAAGTGACAAAAGTCTGCCTTGACAAACTAAGTCTGCCTTAACAAAGTTTGTCAGTATTGCAATTTCCAGTAATCAACAAGAAGCTTTTTTAACAAAAAAAACTTTCTTTTTCTTTTCTTTTTTTCTTCTTCTTTCTCTTCTTCTTTTCTTTTTTTCTTTTCTTTCTTTCTTCTTATTCTTTTTTTTTTTTTTTTTTTTTTT
>APFE031483515.1:122215-137089 GCA_000404065.3 Pinus taeda | reverse complement strand
ATTAATAAATTAATATTATAATTTAAACATTATTGTTCAAATATAACCGTTACTTGAAATTATGTCTCTACATTGCTCTCTATTTAAGCCTTTGCCATGGTCTGCCTCTTCATCTAGTCCTGATGATGAACCACACTTGTTGGTCCGAAACGCGTCGACCAAAAAATTCTCTCATGTGATTTCTACCGAAAAACTTTGTTTAATTCATTATGGATCACAAAAGCTTGAATACAGAAAAAAAAGAAGCTTTTTGTTAGAAGTCTTCGATATAACTTTCATATTTTACAGTGGAATTCTTATGCATATAGTGAGCAGAGATCAAATGTTGGTCACTGTGTTTGCTAAAAAAAAACAAAAAATAGAGCTGGCAATGAACATATATGAGGATGGAGCCCAATACCAACTCAATGTCTTCATTCAGAACATTCACGGGGGTGAAGGAACCACTTTTGTAGCCCCCTCGCACTCTCCTAGAAGTGACAATGATGGAGGCTGCCAAATCCTTTGAAAATATAGTGTTTCTTCAGCTACAACAACATCATGGAGTCTTTTGCTGAGATAAGGCTAGATGTATGGGCGGAACATTGAGCAACAAAATCCAATTGGTTTTGTACAAACCTTTTGTGTTTAAATATCTCATAATTTTAGCATTCTTGATTTTTTTAAGGCAAATTCGTTAATGGTCGACCATGAGGCTAAACCAGCCCCAACAATTTCATCTCCAATCTGCCTCATGTCTGAGGTTTGCAACACATACACCATATCAAACCCATTACAGGACGCTCGATAAGGAAATGGTTGTTTTGATGTTATTGAGTGGTGTTGCTCCTGAAGGTGTCAAGATTATGCTCGCCCATGTGTGATACTTCCCAAGTTCAATGTTGAGGATGATGCCAAGGTGGGCTGGTAGAAGCACTAACATAGTGCCAACAAATCCATCAAATTCCATCCATGATCACCAGTTGACCAAAGAAAACTAGACCTAATGATATTCTACAAGACTATTGTGCTGAAGTTTGACATTGGGTTTGGAACCAAAAACTTGGGATTGTTCCAAGTTTTTACCTTGGTTACATGCGCCACTATACAACATTAAGGTTTGAAGCAGAGGACCGATGGCTCGAGTCAGGAAGCTATGGTAAAGTTCAACCTATGTGGAGATTTCATATGGTGCATATTGCTTTGTAGCAAAATTTGAGACCATAAGAACGTATATTTCCTCAAAGTGATGAAGAGTAAGAAGCATTTTGTTTGCCTAAAGTGGGGTAAAATTGTAATTAGCCGTGTAGCCACAATTGGGAGTGAAGCATAATCTGAGAGCAAGAGACATCATTGTTTTTTTTAGGCTTATTTTGGGCAAATTTGGGGATTTTGCAAGTTTTGGTAGATGCATGTGTCAGTTTATCGTTCTGGTTTCGAAGTACAAGGTTGAAGGAGCAAAGGTGGCTTGTTAGAAGCATCTGTTATGCAAATCAAGCAATGGGGAAGTACATCAAAATTGAAGTTCCTATTTATGCTTTTAGAGGACCAAAAAAATTCTCACTAGGGATCCAAGAGGATCTCCCATTTTGGACAAATTTTAAAGGTGTCCATTGTTGGCACTTGATGAGCTCCAAAGAAAATATGCACACCAAATAGAAGTTTACAAAGACTTTGGAAAGTGGAAATTGTAAATGAATAATACTTTAAATGGGTTTAGGTGCTCATGTATTTTTCATTTAATTTTTAAAAAGGAAATTGATTAAGTGTGAGAATCCACCTCACAAAACAATGTCCTAATCTCAAGTCAGAGTTGATATTTTCATGGGACTGTTTCCCTTAAAAATGTGGATGAGATCTACGTTTGGTGGATCTGAGAGATTTTCTTCTTAAGAATCTCATAAAATCCTCTTTTAATGGATCTAGAGAGTTATTCTCTCCTTGGAACGTGGATCTAAGGAGATATCCTCTCCTTTGTTTATGGATCTCTAAAAGTTATAAATTCCTGTTATGTTCTCTTTGGAAAGCGGAGTTTTTGAGAGAAAGTTTGGTTGAGAGAGTTTTTTATTTATAGAGCTTTGAGAGCTCAAGTGGAAGTATTTCTAAGGTATTGAAGGATGGTTTGTAATGTACAAGCCTTGAAGACTCTTTGGTAGTAGAAGGAAACTCTAGGTTTTGCAACCATTTTTAATAAAGCATTGTACACATTCCTCTTTGAAGAAAGGCAATAAAGTGATTCGACCTTTGGAGGCGAATCCAAATATGTAGCCCAATGGAGGGGGGTGAACTCTGTTATCATCTTCATCTTGATGCTTCATGTTTTTCTTTGTTCATGGTTTGGATAAGTTATTATTGTGCATCTTAAGTTACATATGTGTTAATTTACATGCTTATGTGACAGTTTTGTAACTTAATTTCACAAGCCCTTATAGTAAAGTAAAATGACTTTTCTCGCAAGTTTTTATATCAACAAGCCCCTCTATTAATAAAATAATGTGCAAGTAAAGGCCTAGGTCACAAGTCGACCTAGTAGCTTTTACAAAATTAATTTTATCTCCACAAAATCTAGTTGAAATGTTGGCGTTATGCTTGCGTTGGCTTCCTTAGGGATAATGTTGAGGCCTTTTGGTGCCATGAAAAGTGTAGAAGGCATATAAAATCAATATCTAGGGATTAGCCCTTGTATCTCAGTGAAAATCATCTTGTGGCTCTCAAATGTGAGTTTAGGGCACCAAATTGGGTCTCATAGGTCTCCAAGTGACAAAATCTCAGTATCTACTCTAACGTTGAGGGCACTAAAGATGGTGCTAACCCTCCTATGTCTCAATGCATGAGAAAAACCTCATATGGGCCTTAGATCATCTGCCACACCATATATATATGCTAAGTTGCCTGGGGACAAATTGGCCCAAGTGCATCATCCCATGAATAATAAAGAGAAAAATGTAGGATTTGTGGGTGTTGAAGGTGCCCATAGCTATGAATGATGCTCTACAACTGTCCAAAGTCCCATGGCTCTCAACGCATCACTTGTGGGTGTAAATATGTCCTTATAGAGGACCTAGATCCTATTTAAGTTGCCCATACCTATAGATGGAACCACCTGCCGATCACACACAACATATAGTGCTGAAAATTTCATAATTAGGTACATTAATCTTGAACAAATCTTGAAAGAAATGGGCAAAATAACACTTCATATGTGGCTTATCTTCCAAAATTGTGGCCTTATTCCTGTAATAATGTTACCTCCCTATGCAGGAGTAGCTAACAGATGACCCTACTAGGTGTTCCCAACCCTGAAAGGGAAGTGACATGTCCTTAGTCCACCCTTCAATCGATAGGTTCCATGTGAATAATGATGGAATGAAGGGGAAAGAACTCCATGGCCAAGTTCCATGGTCAAAGGGACCAAATATGATGGAATACCTCATCCTGGGTGTATAGATGTGAGGAGGGAGTAATCATGGATGCATGAGTTACCTTGACCTTTGTTTTTCCACCCCTCTATATTGCATTTTTATTTTTCTTTATTTTTCCTTGTCTTATTGATTATAGCTCGAGGAATGAGAGCTTGCTTTATATGATGTATAACAATTATTACCCCCTTTAAGATGGGGCAGTTCGTTTCCCATCGGGGTCGGGACATGCAAGGGTTCATTGTCTTTGATGAGACAGGGCAATATTGGCCCAAGAACCCGGTGATGGCCATATGGTAGAGGTAGAGCTCATGCTTCGCTTTTGCCCACGTGCTAGTTTGTAGTTCCAAAAATCACAAGGGGCCAACAACCATGACAAAGATGGATGCAATGCCAGAAAAGAGAAAGGTGGTTAATTTGAACAAGTTCAAGTTCGATCATAGCTTGGACAAGATCATGAAGCATGTAAATAAAACGTATATTACACCACATATGCCACTTGTACAAATTACTACTAAGAGGCCCATACTGCCTGACACTAGAAAGGACCCACTTTCCATGGCCTCAACAAGCATGAAATTTTCTCAAGTTACCAAGAGAAATGTATATAAAGAAGAAATATGCACTTATACCTGAGCTAAACTAACAAGTTAAATTGCTGAAAGTAGATACCAAGGCCATGAAAGAAACAATAATAAAGATGAAAGGTTGCAAGGCATTCACTTTAGAAGTACACGAGTCCTATAAGTCTATGCTCTTACATGTGTACTATGCCTAAAGATTATGCATGAGATATCAACTTGGCTACTACCACTCTGGGAGCTAGTCAGGGAGTGAGGCACTCAACTTCAAGGAGTATTGAATGCCATAAACTAGCTAAAAAAATAGCACAAATAATATGATTATGCCCAAGAAAAATTCCCTATAATCATCACGTAGGAACTGACATATGACTCAATCATTGTTAATAGAGATTTGAAGATATAGGAGAAAACCGAGAAGGACATAGCCAGGTGAACGACACAATACCAACAACATTATTCCTTGGCTAAGAGGATAATCAAAATGAACAAAATTCCGTCAATTGGGACCGAAGGAGATGTTGAGAAATCGAGAGGCTTGTAAAATTAGGGTGATTTATCTTTACACGATAATTGTTTGTGAAGTTTGTTGGTTCCTTATTAATCTTTATTATATTCTTTTCATCAAAAGATTACCAAAACTTAAATAGGAAGATCACACGAAAACATTGAACATAAGATATAGGTTCCAAGCCAGGGAAAAACCTCTCCAAGGGGAAAAACCCATAAAATTTATCTTCTTATAGAATCATATCAAAATGAGATGTCCAAGATCCATGACCACAAAAAGAATCCAACCTTGTAGATGCCAAGTAAAACCCTCCTTTTTTTCACAACAAATCCATCAGCAAGAGACCAACAACAAATATTTAACAAGAGATGTGATAAGGCATAACTTCCACTCCTTCGTTATTCCTCTCTGCGATATTTTAGATCCATTCATGTGAATTGTGTGTCCAAATGAGGTCAAATCACCTTTATTTATACTATCCAAAGGGGTTCGAATAGACATGTCCTTTTGGGGCAGGGAAAACTTGAAATGTAGGCCGAATTGGCATGTAGAGGAAGTTTGAACCAAATTACTATTGGAAAAATACCCTTTTTTCCTTTTTTCCTTACAATGGGTCCAAATAGGACTTTGACTCATTGACTCAATAAATACTAGAAGCATGAATAACATGCTTATCTAATAAAATAATAATTTGTTTTAAGCATGAAATCCGTGCTTGAAAAATAAAATTCATTTTTCTTTCTTTCTAATTTTACATAAAAATATATCATGATATAAGTACAATGAAAATCATATGTCATAAAGCCCCACTATTTACAAACTATCCAACCCATAAAATTGTGTGCACAAAAGATTGGATACTATGGAAAAGTGAGTATCAAGCTTTATAGTCAATCTGTCCATGCTAGAAATATCTGCTATTTCTACTACTACTGTTGCTT
This sequence comes from Pinus taeda, assembly GCA_000404065.3. Taxonomy (NCBI): domain Eukaryota; kingdom Viridiplantae; phylum Streptophyta; class Pinopsida; order Pinales; family Pinaceae; genus Pinus; species Pinus taeda. The sequence goes on along the minus strand of APFE031483515.1, from coordinate 131,658 downwards.
ACTCTTTCTCTTCATCTCAAGTCACTAAGAGGAACAATGACCATGTTTTTTGCATTTGAAGCACTTGATATAAATTGAATCTTTCTTTTTCTACACGAAGAATCTAATTCTTTGTAATGTACCTAGGTGGGATCCAAACCTTATATCTAATTGCCTTCACAATTATTATTGTAATGGGACCTTTTCCCCTTCCATTACACCCCTAGAGATGATCACAATGTTCTTCCCCATTGTTCTTTTGACCCCTCTAGAGTCCTTCATTTCTACCTCCTCTCTTTACCTTCTTGATGAGGGCTAGGTATTATATTGTTGAGAAATATAGTTCGATCAAGAGATTCTTTCATAGGTTAGGTTTGAATGTGTGACGAGTAGTTTGAGATGTCTTCTAGTGACCACTTAGAAAAAGTGAGAAATAATACCATCTTGTAATTTTACTTAAATAAATAAAAAATGAAAATAATTTTTCTTATGTTCTAATAGTCTCAAAAATCTAAATGAAATATACTAGAGATTCTAGAATATTCGTGAGTTAGATTTGATTTAATTTTAGTCGGACATGTCATTGTTGAGATAAAGTGGTTGCTAGGATTAAGGAGATTAGTTGCTAAGATCTGGGAAATTAGTTTCTAGGAATAAAGAGATTAGTTGCTATTTGGGGAATCAATTGATAGGATTGAGGAGATTAGTTATCTCTCCCAAATCATAAATAAAGCAAGATGGGAGAAATTGAACACACACCTTTTGTACATCAAGAACACTTAGGAAGTTAGAGAGAGATCAGTTGAGCAAATTCAAAGCATAGGAGAGGAGTCGAGGAAGAGATATAGGTCAAAGGAAAGATCCATACAATCATATATATAGGGGAAAACAACACTATACAATAGTTTAGGTAGGGAGGTTCTTAGTTGTCAAGTTGGTAGATTTATCTAAGTGTGTGTAGATTTGATATTTTTTCTATATCGTATTAGTTTTTGTAGCATCAAATGTGTTCTAGCTACGAAATTTTTCAGAGGATAGAATACATGAAATCTCCAAAAGCCATAAATCGTTTTTGGAAATTCCGCCTAGAAGTGTCTCAATTAGATTATTAAGATTTCATTTTTTAAATATTTCCGAAGTCTAAACTTACGAAATATGGTTAACTAATCAATATTAATTGAGATAATCCTAGCCATTGATCAAGTTATAATCTTGGCCATTGGTGCTACAATAGTGGATTATAAGAGGAGGTCGATGTGGTGATGGACAAAACACCCTAGTGCAGATATTTTGTTGCCTAGGTAGTTCGATTTTCTCAGTAGCAACAGCTTAGCAGAAAGATAGAGCCAGAGGGTGAGTAACAGGTGGAATATAGGAGGGTAGCAACATTTCGGGGAGAAGGTTTCTAGTCCCTGGAAGAGGCAAAGGAAGGTAGGCCAAAATTCTCAGAGGGCCAACATAAGCTCAATGTAGAGGGTGACACAGGGAGGTAATTTTAGAGGTAGAAAATAATTGTGGGGTGAGAGAAAATTCTCACGATAATTTTGCCAGTATTTTCCTTAGACTAGATTTCCATTTGGGCATATAAATTATTGTATTCATAGTTGCTGCTGAAGAATAATAATAAAACCCTCATCTACTGCACTAGTTTTCCCACATTTGGGTTTTTTCGAGGACAATTGTCCAAAAATAACTGTGTCAAAATTCTTGTGTGTGCTAGAATTTCTTAGTTTTCAGTATTTTATTTTCTACGGTATTTTTATGGTGAAAATTGTAGTTGTGATTTTATTCATTGTTTGCCATAGCAAATAAATAAATTTCCAGCTAGAAGAATAAATTCTAGTTGTTGTAATAGATAAAAATTTCACTTGGTATCAGAGGATAGTTGATCATCCGGAGAGCTCAGGAAAACGAAAGAAAGGAATTTCATTGCCCAGCAAGGGCAGTAGGCCAAAATTCCCAAAGGCAACACAATATTTTTCCAAGGGGTTGAGTTGCTTGAGGAAAGACTAATTTTTTTGAGAGGGACAAAAAAATTCGATCCTTCCAGATCGAGTGATTCCAGATGTAGAGGGAGCATCTCAATAACTTTGTTGGGCAGATGTCTAGCTGGACCCAAATGGTTTTGCAATAGTTTTCTAGAGTAGAGCCAACATTGGGGTGGAAAAGAGGAATAAGACACTATAAATTTTTTAGCATAACCATGGACAAAAGTAACATTCTAGAGACTTCAGATTTGTCCTTCAGATTGGAGGACAAATTTTCTTTCTTAGTAGGATCAACTTCATAGGGAGTCTAGTATATAGACAGTGGAGAATCAATTCGCATGACAAGGGTTAGAGAATATTTCTCTAGCTACAAAGAGGGGTAGATGGACTTCCATATTACTATGGGAAACATAACGAAATGTACTCTAGTAGGGAGAGGTACCATATATTTTCAGAGGGAGTCAAGAGAAAGCACCAATGCTACAAATGTTTTGCATGTGCCAGGATTGGGTATGAACCTGATTTCAGTATCCCAATTACAAGATAAGGGGTATGATATTCACTTCGTAGGGAAGAAAGTGTATGTCAAACACCCAAGCTAGAAATAGGTAAGTTAGATTGGAGTTCAAAGTAATAGATTGCACCGATTACATATTGATTCCCCAATGTCACTAATAGGTAGTGACAATAGTAGTGGGAAGGAGATAAATGAGTTATGGCATAGGAGAATGGGACATCTACACCATGGAGCACTTAGGATGCTTAGAGAAATGGTAACAGGGGTTCCAAAACTTGGCACATAACACAATGATGTGTGAAAAGGATGCGCACTTGGGAATTATGCTAAGGAAACATTTCCAAGAAGTGAAAACAGAACTGATGGTGTGTTAGGACTCATACATTCAGATATTTGCACCTGATGTCCACTAGATCTCTCAACGGTGCCAAATATTTCGTCACCTTTATTGATGACCATTCCAGGAAAACCTAGATCTACTTATTGAAGACCAAATATGAGGCCTTCGATCGTTTCAAGTAGTTTAAAGCTCTCATGGAGAATGCGACAGGGAAGAATATCAAGGTGCTTCACTTAGATAACGGTGAAGAATTTATTGATAAGAACTTCACAGATTTCTGTGTGAAGGAAGACATCAAGAGAGAATTGACAACTCCATATAATCCACAAGTGAATGGTGTAGTGGAGTGGGAAAATAAAACTATTGTTAGAGTTCCAAAGGCTATATTATATGAGTAATATCTACCCAAATTTCTATGGGTAGAAGCATGTAACACAACAATGTATATTCAGAACAAGACTCCTCATAGAGAAATTGGGAAGAAACACTAGAAGGAGTCTTCATAGGGAAGAAACCAGAAGTTAGCCACTTCAAAAATGTTGGCAGTGTTGCTTATTGCCACATGCCAGATGATAAATGTACCAAACTAGATCAAACTGCAAAGAAGGGGTTCTTTGTTGGGTACAATGAAAGGCATACAAAATATACATTCCTATAAATAGGAAGATTGTAGTAAGGTGAGACGTGAAGTTCATGGAGGACCGAGATTTTAGGAGATCTCGTGAGATACTAGCAGGTAATCATAATAGGTCAGCAGAAGCTCCCTTGGTCTAGCAGCAGGGGCAACCACTGCGGCTGGCAGGAGGAAAATCACAAGGATCAAGCACTGTGACCAGTACTAGTATTTCCTCAAGTGCAAGAAATACGGGGAGTTCTCAAAAGATGGAGCAGTAGAGGCAAGATGAGGAGGAGATGGCTGAACCTCCCACGACTAGTGGTCGAGCCAACAGAGAGGTTCATCAGACATTAAGAGATGCAGAGGAGTTTATTGGAACTCCTAGGATGAAAAAAGACAACGCATACAACCTGACAGGTACTAAGCATTGGTGGTTCAGATTGTAGAACCTTATGGCTTTCAAGAGGCTGCACAATATCAATTGTGGGTAGATGCCATGGTAGAAGAGTATAGCTCGATCATGACGAATGATGTTTGGGAGGTAGTGCCAAGGTTGGAAGACAAATCAATTGTAGGTTCTAGATGGATCCATAAGATCAAATATGCGATAGACGACAATGTGGAAATGTACAAGGCTAGGTTCGTGGAAAAGGGGTATGCACAAAAAGAAGGGATAGATTATGAGGAGACCTTCACCCCAGTTTCCAGAGACATTTCTATCTGGTTAGTTATATCCCTAGTAGGTTAGAAGGAATGGAAGATTCACCAGATTGACATCAAGACAACCTTCTTGAATGAGGTGATAGAGGAAGAAGCATACATAGAACAACCATTGGGATTTGAGACTCATGAGAGGCACACTCATGTGTGCAGATTGAACGAAGCTCTATATGGAGTCAAGCAGGCTCCTAGGGCATGGCACGGTAGGATTGACAACTACTTGCAACAGATGGGTTTCACAAGAGTGACGCAGATCCAAACCTTTACTATTTTATGGTAGAGGGTGAGCCACTCATTCTAGTTTTGTATGAGGATGATCTCTTTTTGACAGGATCATCAAGGCTCATAGAGGACTGCAAGAGGAACTTGGCAACAAAATTTGACATGAAGGATTTGGGGTTGATGCACTATTTCCTAGGATTGGAAATGTGTTAGAAGGATGGGGGGATCTTCCTTGGGCAAGGAATATATGCTACAGATATTCTGAAGAGGTTTAGAATGCAAGAATGTAGACCCATGCCTATGCCCATGATCACCAACTGGAAGAATATAGATGCATCAAATCACAAGGATGCCGACCCCACCTTGTATAGACAACGTATTGGGTCCCTCATGTATTTGGTCAACACTAGGCCAAATATCTGCTTTACAGTCAATACCCTAGGTATATTCGCAACACAATCGAGTATGGGTTGAGATATACTCGAGGTGATGACATTAGAATTTGTGGGTACACAGATGTAGATTGGGCAGGTAGTTCAGTGGATAGGAAAAGTACCTCTCGGTACTGCTCCAGTGTTGGATCAGGGATGGTTTCTTGGTGTAGCAGGAAACAAAAGTCAATATCACTAAGCTCTGCAAAAGCAGAGTATATGGCAACCAACACAACTACGTGTGAAGCTATATGGCTTCAAAAGCTGCTAGTAAGCTTGTTTAGGTAGAGGATGGAGGTGATCAATGTCTACTGTGATAACCAGAGTTGAATCAAGCTATCTGAGAATCCAATCTTTCATGATAGGTTGAAGCACATCAATATTCAGTGTCATTTCATCAGAGATTATGTAAAACATGGAGCAGTCAACCTACATTATGTTCCCATAGAAGAGTAGGTTGCAAATATACTCACGAAATCTCTAGGGAGAGATAAGTTCATATATTTTAGATACAATATGGGTATGGTGGAGAACCCGTTTTAGTAGTAGGAACATACTACTTTGGATGAATTTCAGTTGTAGATGTTGCAGTTGTAACGACAATAGATGAGAAGGAGTTGCAATGTAGATGCAGTGTTGGCAACAGTTCAACAGGGTCAACAACAACACAAATGCAACAAATGTCAAAGTTGCGCAGTGGTTGATAGGCAATATGGCTAAACATCAACAATGTGACAAAATATGATACAAAGACATGATGTTGCTATAGGATGTGTAGTAGCACTAGAACACATTCCTTGCTAAGAGGGAGTGTTAGTTTTTATAGCATCGAATGTGTTATAGCCACAAAATTTGGTGGAGAGGCTAGAATACATGAGATCTCCAAAACCCATAAATTGTTTATGAAATTTCCACCTAGAAGTGTCTCAATTAGATTATTAAATGTTTTTCAAATATTTCCTAAGTCTAAACTTAGGGAATATGGTTAATTAATCAATATTAATTGAGATAAGGTGAGAATCTTCTAGAAAATCACACAGATTGATCCAAAGATAATTCTAGCCATTGATTAAGTTCTAATCTTGGCCGTTGGTTCTCCAACAATGGATTATAAGAGGAGGTTGATGTGGTGTTGGAGAAAACACCCCAGTGTAGATACTCAATTGCCTAGGTAGTTCGATTTTCTTAGTAGCAGTAGCTCAGCAGAGAAGATAGAGTTAGAGGGTGAGTAGGAGGTGGAAGAGGTGGGTAGCAACATTATGGGAGTAAGCTTTTCAGTCCCTGAAAGAGACAAAGGAAGGAAGGCCGAAATTATCAGAGGGCCAGTGTAAGATCAACACAGAGAGTGATGTAGGGAGCTCAACACATATGCTAGGGAGGCAATTTCAGAGGAAAAAAATAGCTGTTGGGTGAGAGAAAATTTTCACGATATTTTTTCGAGTATTTTCCTCAGACTAGATTTCTAGTTGGGCATCTAAATTATTTTACTCAAAATTGCTGCTAAAGAATAATAATAAAAGCCTCATCTGCTGCATCAATTTTCCCACATTGGGTTTTTTCTGGGACAATTGTCCAAAGATAACCGTGTCAAAATTCTTGTGTGTGTGTGTTAGAATTTCTCAATTTTCAGTATTTTATTTTCTGCAATATTTTTATGGTGAAAATTGCAGTTGTGATTTTCTTTTTGTTTGTCGTAGCAAATAAACTGCATAATTAAATTTCCAGTTAGAAGAATAATTTCCAGTTGTTGCAATAGATAAAAATTTCACATATCATATGATTGTTAGTTTGGCAATGTGTGGAGGTTTCCTTGTAAGCTTGGAATATTTAAATGAAAAGCTGATTTGAAGGGGTAACTATCTATGTATCATGTTTATGCTTTCGTTGTTCATTTTCCAACTATATGTGTGATTGCTACGTGTTCAAAAATATTTATTTTTGTGATTAAATAAGTTCAAATTTGATATATTTAATAAAGAGACACGTAGGACAACCATGTAGGGCATGGGAATTTACATGTACATCATCCTTGTCCTTGTAGTTGATTGATATTTTATCCAAGTCATGTCTCCTCTTTAATGAAAGAATATCACAATTGCTTGAAGTCAATTTCTCTTGACTATGACTTACCTAGATAAATTTGTGCCAAGATGAACTAAAACCATTCAGAGTAATTTGAACTAGCTCATTCACTTTGATTCTATCACCAACTACACCAAGTTGGTCTCTTATCTCTACTAGCTTCATTAGATTGCTAGCCCTATGTTTGTATTGAACATGTTGGTGATGTTGAGCTTGTTCCTCAATGACATCTTTGTGGATATGTTTGACACTTTGATACATGGTTCACAAGGTATTATACATCTCCTTAATAATTTTCTTCCTAGAAATATTAGGGGTTATGTGATCATTAATAGAATCTAATAGGATGCGCTCTGAATTCATTGCATTCTTGTTGTACTTTTCCAGATCTTTGGTAATTAAAGGAGCTTTGAACACCTCCAAAAGGTGCTATTGATGGTGTTGGATGCTGCCAACAGCTAGGGGGCCTCTCCGGTGCGAAGTCCCAATCAAACCTAACACAATTTAGGATAGGAGTCCCATCCAGTATGTGGGCTTGAATGACACCTTTTAATTTGAAAACTAAGAGCGAAAACAGTCATGGAGGAAAATATCTTGACGGTGTTGCATGCTGCCAACAACTAGGGGGTCTCCCCGGTGTGAAGTACCAATCAAACCTAACATCGTTTAGGATAGTATCCCCATCTGGTATGTAGGCTCAGGTGCCACCATGAATGCTTTCTCTCTTGGTTGCCCAATGAAAAGGTGTCAGAGTGAGGACAAGAATGAAATGCCCAAACAATGAAACAAAGTCAATCCAAGATTGACAAACTACAGAAAGAGGTGCAAGAAAGTCACAATAAAAATAATAAGTATGCCATGAAAAGGATCAGTGAGCCAAAACCCAATGAGAAATACATGAACAAGAACATGTCAAAGATTAATTGCAAATTAGTTCACAATTGATCACCGACATGGCGAGAAATAAGTAAGCATAGATTCGAAATCAAACATATATGCAACAACTATGAAATCGTCCATAACATATTGCGTATATGAAAGCACACATACAAATGAAATGAAAATGTCAGACAACCAATACAACCACTATGAATAAGCATGATAATTAGTGCTGTAAATGAAGTACATATTATTATTGTTGCTGCAAATACAAGTACATATACTGCAATTCATCAAAGCCCAACAATGGAACATGGGCTGCTCATGCCATTATCCAATACAAAACCCTAGCCTCACTTCAGCTCACCCTCTTAGCTTCCAAGAGAAGAGTGCCTCTAGCTCTCAAGCACAAATCAACTATCCACTACTGTTCTCAGCTCAAGTGCTAAATGTCCCCCTTAAATAAGGTGTAAGGGTCTATTTATAGGAGAGAGGAGGGTGAATTTTCACCTCCTCAACTGACCTTTCACCTACCCTCATGAATTTTGAACTTCCTCACTCTTCTCTCATGTCTCTTGGCTATTATTTTCTCAATTGGTTTGTACATAGCTATGAGCATTATGAGGAGAAATATGTACATATTACAAAAGAGTAATTGTGATGAGAATGGATATGGTTGCTGGAAACCCTAATGCTATTGCGCAATCATGATGAGCCATTGAATATAGTTGTGATCCATTTTCTATGTTGAATGTTGATTTTCCTGCCACAGTTCTTGCTAATGGTGGTTGACATAATGTTTCAGGCAGCTTTGTGGATCCAACTAGCCTATTTGTTGAAACCCTATTTGTAAGGCTTCTTGCAAGAAGCTAAGGCTTTCTCCATGCAAATAAGCATTCCCACCTACACACAAATAACATTGTCATATAAATATGCAAACAAAGAATAATATAGAAACATGAAATATTAACTAAAAGTAAAACATCAATTTGGACCCCTGCATAGTCCCTTTCTGTGCCACTGTATTTTCAATGAATGTGATCTCTATGGGGTGTCCTTGGGTTCTAAAATATTTACAAAAATTCCTCAAAGATATGTCGATATCTCTCTGTTTTCTTGAATCAATCATCAAGCAATGATTAGGGTGAAGGATCCAAAGCTTTGTTATCTTCTATGGAGGAAATGTGGTGCCAAGAGGCATATACATATGATGGCTTCGAGATCTAACACTCTAATTCTTGTGGTCCACTTGCTTGAGTATGCTTTTGGAAAACTTTGAGGGTTTCTTCACAATTCCATAAATGTTCATCCATAATATAAGCATTAACGTAGTAAAAAGAAATGACATCTCATAAGAAAAACTAGAAATTTAACTTCCACTACTTCAAATAAGAGGTCGCTCCATTAACAAGACCAATCTTCCTTGCTTTGTTTTCTTGTTGCACGACCCCATTCTAGCTTCCTCATCATTTGGTCATTAAGAATATTTTTGTTTGCCATCAGTAATGCTATCCAGGAGTGATTTGTAACCAGCACATCACATTTATCAATACGTCAATGCCTTTATCAATCATATGAACAATTTATCTTCATCATGTGCACAACACTATTTTCTTCGTGTTCCAAAGTTTTCCCAATGAATCCCTTATTGTTACTGGATGCAGGCTTT